>KE525239.1:662558-692543 GCA_000441895.2 Anopheles sinensis | reverse complement strand
CAATTTTTGTTTTCTAAGTCATTTGGAAATCGTGACGATTGCTGTTGACCTAATCCAAAGATTATTCATTTAAGGACGGAAATGTTGATGTTGGAATGTAGGGTGTTTGCAAAGGACAGCACGAACGCCTTTCGCCCGAGTGCTTCCACCCCGTTTGGGTACGGATTTTCCATTTTGTTTTTGTATTCGTTTATGCAATCAAAATGCGTCCACCAACGACGACGACGAAAGCGCAATTGGTGGACGGTTTTCTTCATGGTGGTTGTGTGGGACTTCTCGATGCGCTTTCTCCGACGAGTCTCCGAGCCACGTTTCAGTAGTTTTAAAGACCTGCTTCTCCTACACCCTCTATGGCCACCAAGGCTCCGTCGGACGTAGAGCATCCAGTTCCGTCGGATCAACCGGGCGACCTTCCAGACGACCTTGCCTCAGTGATTGGCATGCGTTAGCGGCTTCAACGTTGCCGTGCTCGGGTTTGCGACGCGACTGGAAACCACTATTCGGTGCATTTTCCCCTCGGGTGCCCGTTCCTCAACGCCGCCAGTGTGCCAGGAAATGCAAAAGCGGGAAAGTGGACCCAAGTAGTGGGTAGTGAATCTGATCCAGCAATCCGATCTTCGACTACTTTCACCAACCACGGTGCCATTAATCCTGCTCAACATTTTTCTACCCCCTTGCTTTGGCTCTACGCTTCTTCATTCTCGCCATATCGGTGTCTTAAATATTTTTTGTGTACTTTTAAGTTAACTTTCTTCCCAACCGAAACTACAACCGGCGTTTTCTTGCGTTTCTATTTCTCACAGAATGCCAATACAGGCGCCCCAATGGACAGAGTTTCTCAGCTGTCCCGTCTGCTGCAACGAGTTTGCGGCGAACCTGCGCCCACCGATCAGCCTAGGATGCGGCCACACCATCTGCCGCACCTGCCTCGCCACCCTCCACCACAGGCAGTGCCCCTTCGATCAGGTAAGCTTGGCGAAGAGAATTCGAGTCCGGATATCCTGATACTCTTTAGTAGATATTTACGAATGTCAAAGTGTTGCCCAAATTTCCCAAAAATTCGTGGTCGCTTATAACATTTAGTAAAACAACGATGAGACTAGCTAAGAATCGGTGAAAGTTGCAAAACGTTATCAATCAGTATTATAACATGTTAATTTCTTAGAAAAAGTGAGCGTCAAAGGTTCAATGTTAAATGTTCTCGAAAGGTAAACGATCGCTAAACGTAATCCAACGAGCGCTAGTCTTTCGAGCATAAATGCAAAAATATTTAATGGGCTTGTAATATTTGATAATGATAAGGAAGCAAACAATACAGTTAGGCTTGCATATACTTAAAAAAATCGTAATTTTTTGGAATAAAAAATATCATCTTAATTTCTGCCGTAGAGTAGTTTTTTTTTGTTCTTTATTCTGACGCTCAAAAATGATTGAATTATTTATTTATACGATTACTTTAATTATTTTTGGAACGGTGGGAAATAAATTATATTCAAAAAGCGATATTAAAACGTGCTCGGAATTGCAAAAAAATAATGCAGACTAGGGCAAGTGAGGCAGTTTTGGCCCACTTCGTGCAGGGTCACCACGAAATAATTCGATGCACTCATTGTATCGACCATATAACGATAAAGTTCGTATGATAATGTAGAGCAGTTATCTGAGCATGCAATAAAATTCATATTTTTGAGTTTACTAGTTGTTTTCACTGCAAAATGATCGATTTCTGTACACGCTTTTTGTCGTTATTTTGGCCCACTTTTATGGTATTTTGGCTTTTTTTGGCCCACCTGTGTACCAGTTTTGGCCCACTTTAAAATTGCTCATTTTATGTATTTTTTTACTTAACTAATCTTTAAAATAATTTAGAAACTGATATGTACCTTCATCAATGTTGAAAAAGTGAGATTAATTGCTTAATTTGCTATTTGAATGTTCACTTTTTAGGACGAATTTTCGTCTAGAGCCTTGACAGTCAGCTGTCACTGTCAGAATGCATAGGCATTTCGTTTCAGTCCAAACCAGGATTTCCTTGCATCTATTTTGGTACACTTTTACATCGAAAAATAAATAATTTCTCGAGCCCAAAAAAATAAAAGTAGAGTTTTGATAATTCTTAAATCGCTTAAAGTTTAAGAAAAACATTACTTCCAATTTTCTTACGCAGTGATTGCTTATATTTCGAGGTGGGCGAACTATCTGCTTACAGCATAAATGGCCCACAATCTGACAGCGTCGTAGATTTTAACAATTTCCTCGAAAAATACTGATACAGTCGCTTCCAAACTTAGCATTTAACTGGAAAAAATCGATATCAATACAAAAGAGTAGTTTTATTTGAAATCAGTATGATAATTGATGTCCTTTCCAGGTGGGCCAAAATTACATGTATGGGCGTAAACTCCCTCAATTACCCTATCTCTGAGTGGTTTCTAAAATAATATTAATTTTATAAAATAGTTGTATGGAAAAAAGCACAAATTTTTCGCGTTGTTGACGTTCTTCGATTCCCAATCAAAAACACGGTAGCGTAAAACAAATAGAACATTCAAACAAGCCGAGCGGAAGTAGCAGCAAGAAGCATGCAAAGCAACGAAGTTAAATGCCAGTTTTGCTTGGATTTTCCACCAATCACTGACGGATGTAAAATTGCACCGACCTTCCTTCCTAACTTATTTTTACCTTTTCGTTGACTTTTATTTTGCCACCAATAGCAAACACAAAGTTTCCACATAAAACCAAATAACTCACGTGGAAGAAGTAATCAAATAAAGGCACGAAGGGAAGTGTGGCATACGCGAGGCAAGGGAGGGAGAAAAAAAAGGCGAAGCAAATCAACTTCCTTCCGGTGTGATCCCGGGACGAGAACCAAAGGTGTTGTGGAAGCAGAGAACGGTAGCGGAAGGTTGAGCAATAAAACTTTATCATCTTCTCGCGTCAGGCGCTGGGGATCGGAAGGGCGCACAGGGAGGACAAGGGCACAGGTTGCCACGTGCGTCGATCGACAGCTTTCCGTGATGTCATGTAATATTGATGTTCATTTTGCCTGCCAGAAACGCGCCGAAGGGAAAAGGTGTCAGCGAAAAAAAGGGGTTCATGTACCGTTCTGGTGATACACTTGAATTTTTATTGAGACTACTCCTCCCGACACGAGAAAGAGTTGCCGAAACGGACAGGGGGAGAGGGAATATCCTTATCCCGAACCCGGTTCGGATTATGGTTTGGCTTGCGCCCGTTTTGGTTCACTAGCTTTTTCCCGGGCACCGGCTTTGATTCCGGCGGGAAATAAAGGATTTCTTGCATTATTCCTAGATTCTCCTATGTGATCTTGGGCGCCATTTGAAGCGGCATGTGTACGGGAGTTCTATTTCGGTGTGTTTTTGTTGTGTGTCTTAGGAAGCCGTCGCCATGGAAGCAGCCGAATTTGGAAAGCTTTTCCTTTTCTAATCGGATTTACCGGAAAACATGCACCGGTTGTCTTTTTTAACCATTTCCCTATTCCGTGGAGTGAGTCGAGGGAATATTTGGCTAGATTGATTTTTTTCCCCATGTGCCCGTGTCCGAAACCCGCTCCCCGTTTCAGGCGGGGCACGACACCCCCTTCCCCTTGCCGGCACGGTCGGAATCACAGCCCCCAAAAAAAGTGGCAACGGAAATACGAACAAAAAAAGGGGAAAAAGAACGGCTCGAAAGGTATTAAATTTTGATGCCTTCGGGAAGGGAATTATTTTGTTCCTGGCGTGTTGTTACCTTCTCGAAATTCGGTGCCCCGGAAAATCCACCTCCCCGAGGGGGAGGTATTTTCCAAAGCACGCATTGTGTGGTTGTGTGTGTACTGCTTTGTGCTTTGTTTGGTCCTCTGTCCGCTTCGGTTTGGCGTTTGGCGGATTGACGAGATGTAATACAGCTTGGCACGACGGATGGCGTGTTGTGTGTTGGTATATTGGTCCTCTCGGCTCGTGGAGTCGGCGAGGTTCTTTTTTCCTGACCTTTTTAAAATGTCCCTTTTGAGTTTCCTCTCTCCTTTGGTGTGAGATTTGAGCGCGTTTGTTAAAAAATAAAAGGTTACACGCAGCTTTTTTCTGTTCTGGCGGTTGAGTTTCGTTTAAATCCATGTCGAAACGTTTAAGCTATTGTGTGTGTGTGGTGTGTGTCGATGCCAATATGGCAACCAATAATCCTCCTTTCGTCGGCATAAGCCAACTTCCCCCTCCCTTGCAGATGGTGATGCTGGAAAAGCTCTATTTAGCCGCGTTCGAAACCGTGGTCGGGGTTCTATTTATGTAATGCGGTGAAAAACTCGCCGTATAAAGGATAAGCCATCACGGGGTGGCGTTCTTGTTGTTTTTCCTTCCTCCCACCGGTTTTGTGTATTATTTAGCATGTATCCATTTCCCCGAGCATCTGTTCTTTTCGGTGTTGTCGGTTTGTTTTATTTCATCTTGTTGTACACCGCTTGTTGTTTGTTTGATTCGTTTTGCTTCTCATCCACCGAAATTGCTGATCCACTTGACAATTCAGCTATTTGTTCTTACTTTGTCGTGTAAACAGTGGATTTCACGTGTGTTTTTCTTTGTGTCCTGATCAGTGACATAACAAATCGGGTAACAACCAAGGAAAACTGCTATTAGATGGTTTTTCAATCAAAAGGTTCTCTCAGCAGAATAAGCATTACTAAACAAAGACTAAATTTTCTTTTTCCAATATTTTTGTGGTTTCTTATAACAAAGTTAATTTGAATGGTTTGAATTTACAATTTTACTTAAAAAAATTAAATTTTGTAATTTATACATCAGTAGGGCCACATAAAAGCACGTAAGGATGCTGTAGAAACATACAAACCGTCCTCATCCAACTTGATGGAAAGGCTACCCGACTAGGGAAACATTTTCACCAAGATAAATGAGACTGTTCAAAAATGCAAAATTTCATATCCATAAATGGTGCCTTCTCCGTCGGCTTCAATCCTCGCCATAACTACCCTCATGCGGGAAATTTTCTTTTATACTTGAATCGACGTAAAAATTATCCTTTTTAAAAACTTCACTGTGTACCGTGGACTTGACATCCAGTTGGTAGAAACATTTAATATTAACACTCACGGAACAGCAATACCGCTTGTTTGTCATATCCTCGCTGGAGGAGGTAGAATTTATTTAATTTCTTCCGTTTCTCCTTTGACCCTGCAGCCATTATTTGGTTTACACGCGGCAAACGGCACCGGTACAAATATTCATAAGCAAACGACGCGCACCGCATCCGCCAGAAGTCAAATGGATTTCCACCACTTAATCTGAATAAGTTTATATTAACTTTACGATTTTTCGCGGTTGGCGCGCGTTAGTTGTGGAGCTTTTTCACTGTTGCCATCAACCACATACACACACTCGTGGGTCCAGAAAGGGGCGGGATTTTACGACGCCAACGGCGCCGATAGCTCGTGGTTACGCACGTTATTATACGGCACATGCTAACGATGCTCCGGTGGCATAAAGTAAAATAAATAACTAAAAGGAGTTCCGTTCCGAGGGCCGGAAAGATGGTGGGGTGGGAAGGCCGTGGAGGGGTAGTACAGACAGCCAGGCAGGACCTGGGCAGGCTTTAACGTTGACTTCCGTAGTTGGTGGTGGGTATTCTTTTTTTTATTTTTCATCACCGGAACTCTTCCGTTCGAAGCGGCAGCAGATCAGCATATTGCGCTGCACAGTAAATCCCTTTTATCCCGCGTCTCGCGGTTTGTGTAAGATAAGATTTAGGAGGAAAGCCCGCGCGCGCTCACCGTTGTGCAAGAAGGAACGCAGCAGAAATGGTTATGCATTCGATGATGGGTTGGTCGTTGCTCGGTTCATAAAGTTTGCTGGTTGGTGCCGCGGAGTTCGGTTGGCCTGTTTCGGTACAGATAAGAAGTTCGCCTTTGACTTGTGCGACTCGCCGGAAAGCTCTACCCCACCATACATCTCACATTTTCCATCGACCAACACACATACACAGAGGCTCGACATACAGAGGCTAGCTGGTGGGACCAATAAATCTAAATCCTGTCCGTAACCAAAAACTCTGCGGCGCTTGTTTAAACCGTTCCGGTACGCCAACAGCCCGACCGGATGTGTTCGTTTCCGATGGGAGAACGGCGAGCGTCGGGGGAAAGGCAACGAAGGCACGACCAGAAAATATTGCATCCCTTACGGGGCGACAACGTCCTCGGAGTGGAAGGATTACGTTCTGCAATATCTTCGGAGACGTTTGCACAAGGAAAGCTCAGCCTGTCGGATAAAACGATATACTCCCGTTTGGTTTCGTAGTGCTAGCTGCTTTGCGGTTAAAGTGTGTTATTTGCATCATACACTTTTCGCGTTCGGATGATTGTGGTTCGGGGAAAAAGAAGTGGACTCGCCTTTCAATTGGGGGGGACTGTGGTTGAAGGATAAGAATCCGTAGATGGACCAAAAGCAATATCTCGGGTTGTTAAGGAGAGCAGTATCATGTTTGATTTCGATGCAATATCGCACGTAATTGCGCATTTCAAATCAGACTTACCTCAATTTAGGGTTATGATAATTTTATTGACGCGCGTATATCAGAACTTCAAGCGTTTCAAAGATCATGAGAAAAGTGCCGGTTGGGAGATGGTGGATGAATCCGTCCACTAGTAAATTACATCCGTTTTTATTTACTGACAGAATCCTTGTACTAAAAGCTGTACAATATTCATATTTTTTCTAATATCTCTTAAAATTTCGTTTGAGAAACCACGACAGTTTTTACAAATACATTTTATTATATTTTAAAACATGCAAGGGACAATTTTATTTTGGATAGTTTAATCCGTTTTTTTCGTTAAGCTGTTGTTTAGCTTTTCGTTAATGTGAACTTATCTATTCGATACTGTCATTTGTTTAAACCAATTTCTGTGTACTCTTGATTTTTTCTTATCTTTTCGGGCGTGGGGATGAGTAGGATAGTATTAGTGTAAAGAAGATTTAGGTTTTTGAAAATCATTTTAGTTAATTACAGGGTGTATACAAAGTTCGACTATGCTTTAAAAATGAGCTTAAAAAATTTCAACACAAGATATGTTTTTCTGAATAATTTTTTTGGAAGCTATGTATATTGAGATCCTTTATACATATGGCATATTAGCAGGAATCATTTTCCCTTTTTCCTTTATTTATCACTCCAATTCTGCCGACACCACGCTGGAACGATATTTGCCGTGTGGGTCGGTGTGCCGTCCTGTTAGTAGGACGTAATGATCCTTGCAGTAAAGGTCTTGATGTGCCAGGGCCACAACCAACCAGAACCTCGGTCTTGTATTACGCGGCTTTGATTTCCACAGATTTTTTCGATAAACATCCGTGGAGCTTCCCTCACCTAAATATGACCCCCTAAGCCGCCACCAACGTGCCACTCTGGACCTGAGGGATGTTCATGTGGGACGGGGGCATGCTGGCCAACGTCGGTGACCACTGCCGATCATTTTGGACACTGCGCGACTTTTGGCCAGATAACTCAAAAGAAATCTAAAACGTGGGCTGGATATCTTAAACGATTATTAAATGTTTTGAAATTAATACTAAACCCTTTTGATTAGAGTATCAAATTTCTAAATAGTAAAGTCCTATAAAAAAGTGGTAAAAATTTTCCCATTTAACTTTTTAAACGAGTTTCACACCCTTTTTCGTGCAATTTTTATGTTTTCAACACATAAATTTTGGGTTGTTGAACAGGTAATTAATTTCTTTAATTTTAATTGCAAGTAATCGTCCACTCAAATTAATTTAAAATATCTGCAATTAAAATAATTCAATTTTCGAGAAATTTTCTAAATTTGGGCCTTATTTTGTTTCGTTATGAGTATAAAAACTGTATTCCGTGAATGTAGCTATTTTGGATGCCAAGTAAGCAAGTTATTGCCGCCGGATTTCGGACGAGACTTACGAGACAAGAAAATTTAAGAACAATCAATAACTCAAATACGATAGAAAAATCTTACAAAAAGTATGCGAGGAAAGCACCTGGTATTGCACACCTCGATCAATTACTTTAATTTTTATTTTCGGAAAAAACAAACCTGACATCGTAAATAAAACCGATAAATTTACGATAAGTTTTTTGTATGAAACACTCAAATTGTCTTACGGGCCGGATTTGGCCCGCGGGCCGGACTTTGCCGACCCCTGATTTGGATAGTCCGAATCGGGATCAGGTCAGCAGCGGTCTTCCGGATTGAGCGGATCACTTTTCGACGGAATCACTCCTTCTGGCTGCTGGCATCCTTGCCAAGCGCGGCCACCCGGATCTAGCACGGTTTTTGGTCGAGCCCGTCTCCCGGTACCGACGGACAATGATGTAGATGACGCCACTACAATACGATAAAAAGTTGTATTCGAAATTTATATACACCCTGTATGTATTAAAAATTGCGAATGCCACATAATGCCAGTACATGCAAAGTTTCTGTGCTTTTTACATAGGAAAACTAACATATTGCAGAAGATTAATATCCAACGACAAAAATAACATGTGTTGTAACCCGAGAGAATGTCTACAACCCGGTAAACTACAATTAATGCATCTGATATGTAATTGCTTTACCTTCCTCGATTTTGTGGAATATAGGAGGGCCATCGATTGTTGGAAGTCCGGAAGTTGTGCATGGCACAACGCATTAGTAACTAGTCGCAAAAGATTTGTCCGTAATAACAATATATCCTAGCGGAGCCCTTTCCTTTTCCTTACATTTTCTCTCACCAGTTTTACCTTGATACTAATGGTTTCCACTTGAACATTTTTCGCTTTCTTGCAGACTGTTATATCGACTGACTTAGACTACCTACCGATCAACAATGCGTTGCTGCAGTTAGTCAGTTCGCCCGGCTCGCCCGCGGCGTCGTCTTCCTATGGCGGTGGCAAAAGCGGCCCGGGAAGCTCCGGTGGCAGCATCAAACCAATCGGCAATGGAGGCAGCGCATCACCGGGAGCGGGCAGCTCGCAGGGGGCCGTTTGTGGCAGCAGCAACAGCAGCAGCACAAGCAGCGTATCCGGCAGCAGCGGGAAAAGCTCCAGCTCCAGCTCGAGCAGCTCGAGTAGCAGCACCAGTAGTGGCGGCTCGAATGGCACGAACAGTAGCACGGCCTCGCCAACCACCGGCGGCGGTTTGAACACCTCCCCAGCTGGTGGTGGTAGTGCGGTCGATCCGGATCTATGCTCGACGAGTGTGCAAAGTCTCGGACCGGAGGACCTACAATGCTACAAAACGGCCAAGGCGTGCATCGAGGAGCTGGCGCTCTACCTCAAGCCCTGCTCGGTGGGTGGTGGTGGAGGTGGTGGTGGGTTAGGGGCTAGCAGTGGCGCTGGGGGGCTCGGTGCAGCCGGAGGAGGATGTAGCGGAACGGGCGGTGGTAGCCTACTTTCGCGACAGATGCAGCGCAAGCTGGTGATTCTGGTCAACTGTCAGCTGATTGAGGATGAAGGTCGCGCCAGGTCGTTGCGTGCCGCCCGATCGCTTGGCGAGCGCACGGTCATGGAGCTGATCCTGCACCACCAGAACCCGCAGCAGTTAAGCACGAACCTGTGGGCGGCGGTACGGGCCCGTGGCTGCCAGTTTCTCGGCCCGGCCATGCAGGAAGAGGTGCTGAAGCTGGTGCTGCTGGCGCTCGAGGACGGGTCGGCATTGTCGCGCAAGGTGCTGGTGATGTTCGTCGTCCAGCGGCTCGAGCCACACTTTTCCCAAGCGTCCAAGACGTCGATCGGGCACGTGGTGCAGCTGTTGTACCGTGCGAGCTGCTTCAAGGTGTCCAAACGTGAAGGTGACTCCTCGCTGATGCAGCTGAAGGAAGAGTTCCGCACGTACGAGGCGCTGCGGCGCGAGCATGACGCGCAGATCGTGCAGATCGCGACCGAGGCCGGTTTGCGGATCGCACCGGATCAATGGTCCTCGCTGCTGTACGGCGACACCGCACACAAGTCACACATGCAGAGCATCAACGACAAGCTGCAGACGCCGCAATCGTTCGTTCAGTCGGTGCAGGAGCTCATCATCGCACTGCAGCGCACGGGCGATCCGGCCAACCTGTCGGGGCTTCGCGTGCACCTGAAGCACCTGGCCGGCATCGATTGGAACGCGGAGAACCACATCCCGAGCTGGGGAGAGTGTGCGGCCGCACTGCAGGCGGTCAAGCGCGTCGTGGCCGGGCTAGTGGACTTCGTACAACACCACGGCAATCGGAAGCTGCAGGAGGCGGGCCATCTGGCGCACAATCGCAACTACAAGATAAGCCTGTGTCGCGACCTGAACAATCGTGGCACGTGTCCGCGCGGCCCCAACTGTACCTTTGCCCACTCGGAGGAAGAGCTGGAGAAGTATCGGACGAAGCTGCGTAAAAACCACAGTAACTCCGGCGCCGGCGCCGCCATGCGTCTGCCGAACGGGAAAGAACACCACCTTGGGCAGGGTCCGGGTCCGGGTGGATCGACGGTTGGCGGAGGTGTGCAGCTAATGAATCGGACCCGTGTTGGTGGCATGGATTACCATTCATCCGGCGGATTGGACGGAGGAGGAGGAGGAGGAGGGATGCATCAGAGTTCCTCTTCCTCGCACGGCTATCACTCTTCGGGCGAGGAGGCGTCACCGGTGCGCGGTGGATATCAGAAGCCACCTGTGTCGAGTTCTGGTGCTGGGCATCACCGCATGATTGACAAGTCGCCCATCGGAAGTCACGCCAGTAGCGGTGGCGCAAGTAGTGGTGGTGGTGGCGTAAACGGCACTGGAGGTGGTCATCACCTAACCTCCCATGGGGGGACGGGAGGTGTTCATTCACCGTACGCTCAACAGCAACAGGGAGCGATGTCTCAGCAAGGACCGGTGTCGATGAATGGCGGACGAGGATCTTACGGTCCCGGTCACTACCAACACGGAGGTGGTGGAGGAGGTGGAGCTGGCAATGGTGGTGGGAACTTCCATCATCCAAGTGGTCGACCACCACATCATCCGCCTCAAGGAGGTGGCCATCACAACAACGCCGCATCCTCGTTACGCTACCGTCCACCACCGCATATGGGACCGGGCAGTTCGGGCGGAAGCGGAGGAGGATACCATCCGGGAATGCTGCAGCAGCATGGTGGTGGAAGCAATCGTGCTGATTATCCTCCCGTGCAGCAGTTGGAGCCGCATCACCAAGCGTCCGTTCATCCGCTGCTCGGTGGTGGCGGTGGCCAGGGTGAATATCTCCCACCGTCCATGCCCGGAGACAAGATGGCGGAACATCACCACCAACACCACGGTCACCATAGTCAGCAGCAGCAACGTCGTGGTGCAAACTTTGGCTGGGATAACCTCGCTAGTCCAGGCGTGCCCATGGTTGGTCAGCAACAGCAAGCACCGCCGCCTCACCTGGGAGGAGGAGGAGGGCCACATCCTGGTGGTGGGTTGGGCAAACTGTCACCGTCATCCGGCCCTGGTGGCTCTTCCCAGCAGGGTGGTAGCTATGGCGCAGGTCCACCACTTCCACCGCCACCTCCACCAGGATCAGGCTCGAATGCCAAGTGGAATGGGCACATGCCTCCTCCATCGGGTCCGGGAGGAGCAGCAGCAGTCGGATTACAATCACAGTCGAAGTATGCGTCACCCGGTGGTGGAAATGGTGGTGGTCATCAGCAGCACGGTTCGCACTACCATCACCACAAGATGGGACCACAGCGGGACTATAATAAAGAGAAGCAACACCGGATGCAATCAGGTCCAGCGGTGCCACAGGTATCGTCGGGCCATGGTCATCACACTGGACACGGTCATCTACCGTTCGGCGGGGGTGCACGGAATGGTGGATCCCAAACTCCGTATCTTACCTCCCCGCTCCCGGGCGGAGAGATTCCCCCCGTCGGCGGAGGTGGTGGTCACCTTAACGGGCATAACGCTGGGGCTGGCTATCACCATCACCACATGGGGTCGAGCCCGATGTACCAGCATCAACAACGTTCATCCGGAGTTGGTGGTGGTGATGGATATCTGCCCAAACTGTTCCACGATGGAACACCCAGCGGTAAGAAGGCATCCTATAGTCAGCAGCTAATCAACCAACATTTGAGCGACATCGGAATGGCGAATCCATCGGCTGGCGCCGGTATGCACCACCACCCAGCTGGTAGTAAGGACATATTTATCCGCTCGGACTCGCTGCTCGCAGACGATGACGCGCTCATGGTGGCCGAGCAGGAGTTTAACAATAACGCATCCTCCCAGTACGGACCGATCTCGCGCATGAACCCGATCGGCACGGAGCGCATTGATTTGGGTCTAACGCCACGCGCCCACTCGGCCGGTCTACGCACTTCCACGCAGACATCGCGCGGCCTATGGTCAACCTCGTCGCTCGGAGAAAGCCCTTCGCCCACCGGCGGCGGATCGACGCCGACCACCAATGCCGCGTTTTATCACGCAGGTGAATCGATGCCATCAGCGTCACAGCCACCACCGCACGCCACTACTCTTCAGCAGCATAAGCAACAACATCCGCTGCAGCAGCAGCAGCACGTTCACGTGCAGCATCACCAACAACCACCAGCGTTGCACCAGCATCCGTACCACGTGCAGCATCATCCAATGGTGGGCGGCGGCGGTGGTAAGATGGTCGCCCCGGAACCAAACAACAACACGCTCGACTTCGATACGCTGCTGCACGCCGACAAGAAGGCGCTGAGCGAGTACGAGCGTCACGGATCGGGAACGATCGTGGACTGCTGCGTCGAAGCACCTGGCGGCGGGCCGACGAATGCCGCTGGCACCGGTGAACCGGATTTCCTACTGCAATCGTTGGTTTCACCGACGGCACACGGACAGTACGGACAGCAGCAGCAGCATCAGCACCATCAGCACCATAACCAACACCACCATCATCATAGTCATCATCAGCAGCCACAACACTATCCAGCTGTTTCTTCGACGATGCTACTGGGAGACAGTGGTGGTGGTGGTTCTGGTGACTCTTCGCAACACTCGCAGCCTCTTCCGATGCCATCACAGTTGCTTTCTGTCCCGCAAGGAGGGGATCGATGCAACGGTGGTGGAAGCATGGCCAACGCACAACAAACGCCAACGCTGTCCAGCCCCGCTTGTCTAAGCGATCGGACGAATGAGGATCAGCGCAAATTGATGGAGATGAAGGTAAGCACCAGCTACCCCAGAAGGAACTTTACTTGTTCGTTAACTTGGAAGCCGTTTACCAAAGAATACGAATCTCACAAATACTTATTTTCAGATTTACAGGGTGTATACAAAGTTCGAATACAATTTTTTATCATGTTATAGGGGCGCTCCATATGCTTTCTGTTTTGTGATACTGGTATCAGTTTTAGCCTCACATATTGGGTAACCAACGGGCATAGTTAAAACTTGTTATCATTTGGTTTTTATTTGCCGCGAATGAATAATGAATAATACGACGCCGTAGTAAATTTTATTGTGCGAAATTAGCTTCCAGGTGAATTATTCCGGCGGTCGAAATCCGATTGGTTGAAACGGAATGTCATCTATATCACCATCCATCGATACCGGGAGACGGGCTCGACCATTGACCGTCCTAGATCCGGATGGCCGGGCTTGGCATGGACGCCAGGAGCCATCGAGATGGTGAGGGAGCGGTTCCGTCGAAAAGTGATCCGCTCAATCCGAAAGACCGCCACTGACCTTATGTGCCGATTGGGACTGCCCAAATCATCATGACGAAGGGCCAGGGTTACATTACAACCAAGAAACGCAAGATTCTCGAGGTAACGCAAGCTACAACGAAGAAGAGTGTGGCCAGAGCCAAAGTTTTACTTTCGCGGCACGCTGGTCAGGAGTTTGTGTTTTCTGATGGGAAATTCCTGCGCAGTGTCCAACATGTTCGGTACTGGTCGCCAACGTTGACCAGCATCCCCCCGTCCCACATGAACATCTCTCAGGTCCAGAGTGGCACGTTTGTGACGGGTCCCCCTAAGGTCATATTTAGGTGAGGAAGCTCCTAGGGATGTTAACCGAAAAAGTCAGTGGAAATCAAAGCCGTGTAGTACTAGACCAAGATTTTGGAGATGGTTGTGGCCTTGGCACATCAAGACCTTTACTGGAAGGATCATTACGTCTACTAACAGGACGGCACACCGACCCACACGGCAAATATCGTTCCAGCGTGGTGTCGGCAGAATTTGAGTGATTTTCTCGATAAGACTTTGTGGGCTCCCAGCTCCCGGAGGTTTAATCCTTTAAATTTTTAAGCATGGTCGTAAATGCTGGCCAAGCAGAGCAAACATCAAAAGTGCTCTTTGAACCAATTTTAGAGGCTATTTTCCAAGATCTGGGCCGAGATGCCGAAAAACCAGGTGCGTGCCACGTGCGGCGCTATTGAAATACGTCTTAAGCTCGTGATCGCGCTCACAAAAGGCTCAGTAAAGTGACCGCCGCTAAAAGGTGCGACTAATCCCTTGGAAGGTGCCGTCAATCCGCTTGCTGCTTTGGACAGCGTCACTAAACGACGCTCGCGTTCTTTTAAAAGCTGCGGTGATTCCATTAAAAGGTTGGGTGGAGTCACCAAAAGCCGTGGGCATCGCGCTAAAAGGTGGTAAATGGTGGATGTTTTATATTATAACTGCCAAGAAGGATGAATACCGAGGAATATGAATAGGAGTTCGTGGTTTCCAATGAGGAATTCTTTGTCCTGTAACAGGTGCGCAATGTCCAAAATGTTCGGCATTGGGCGCCGACGTTGGCACACCCCAAACACATTTTCAAGTGTATTCGAACTTTGTATACATTCTGTTGTTGTTGTAGTCAATATTAAATACAGATGTATTAATTAAAACACACAATTTTAATATAAAATACCGAAAGTTCGTTTAAAATTTATCGTATAATTTTATTTATTTTTTTTTTTGTATGATACGGACCATGCCGTAATGTTAGAACCTATGTGTTCTAACTGCCGTTTTGCTTCTCAGGGCATTTCCTCCCTGCTGTTGGGCCTTCGCATGATTTTAGCATCCAATAAATCTTTCCTGCAATTACTTAATTTGTGTTTCAATTGTGTTCTTTTCAGAGCCCACAATCCTGTATACAGTCACCCTCCGTTGGCATGCTCGTGTCGGTGGCTGCGGAATCATCATCCTGTCCGACTCCACCGTCCGGGGGCACCGTGTCATCCGCCGGGCCAGGTTCCATGTGGAACACCTTCCCAGGGCTTGATTTGCCCAGCCTCAAACCTTCACCGTTGACCGCTGCTGATACGCCCATATCGATTGCTGCTCCGAACGATCCGGATACGACGACCGGTACCGGGCGGTCGACCGGTGGTGGAGGTTTCCCTTCCCAGGCATCTTTCATCCACCAGCAGGAGAAATTCAAGCTCAACAAGATGCTCATGGACACCACGGCGGCTAATCAGCAGCAACAGTGCTTCCTGGGACAGCAGACTAACGGTGGTGGGGGGTCGCTTGGATTCCACGAAATGCTCAACACCAGCCAACCGTCGTCTCCCAACTGCCTGAACGATCGCATCGTAACAGATGATCCACGCAAGCTGGCTACGTACGGTGAACTGAATGATTTAAGGGTACGGATATACGATTATGTTGTGCGTGCAAATGTGCTAAATATTGTCCCCCTATTTGCGCAGCTCCAACAAGCCTCTTCCATGCAGACGCCCACGTCTTCGATGCTTACCTCGACATCCTCGTCGTCGTCCACCGGGGCCGGACCCACCGATGGCAGCACGAACAACAACAGATCATCGCCCGTGGCTGGCGCCCCGATCGGCTGGAACAATTTGCTCGATCTGTCACCG
This sequence comes from Anopheles sinensis, assembly GCA_000441895.2. Taxonomy (NCBI): domain Eukaryota; kingdom Metazoa; phylum Arthropoda; class Insecta; order Diptera; family Culicidae; genus Anopheles; species Anopheles sinensis. The sequence continues at coordinate 676,731 of KE525239.1, read as the reverse complement.
CTCGCCGTTGCCGGCGGTGGCTCCAACAGTTGCAACACGACGGCCAGCAGCAGCAGCATCATCATGAACACCAGCAACAGCTGTAGCAGCAGCTGCGAGGACTCGTATGAGGCGGGCATTGCAGACGATATGCGTGAGCTGGAGCTGCGCCTCGAGTCCGAGCTGCAGCTGGACGAGAATGGCATATAACACAGGAGGAAGTGGGTGGTCGTTGCGAGGAGACCGCGGGTCTGATCGTGTGCTTTGGTGTAAGCGAATGAACTATTTCTCCGAAGCTGACAAAAACGAATGACAAAAGGGACGCACATACACGTAGTATGGAAAAGCTGAGGAGAAACCGCCCCGGGTGACGGAAATGCCCCCACGATATCGTTATCCAGATCGAACCGTCACGAAGTGATACTTTCGGAACTATTTTAGTTGTTATGCATTAAGGATTTGTTTATGGTCTATTTTCGTGGGCTTTGATGTAGGCCATAATTTTATTAGCAAATGTTATGACTCGCGCGAAGCGTGTACGAAAACTCTATTCAACACAGACCGGAGGACCAGCGTCTTTTCGTGGGGAAAGGTGTCTCCAAGTGGGAATGGCCGCCGCCGTACGGTGCGATTGGATGGTAAATGTGTTTTAAACATTTTGCTTCGGATAATGAAATAGTTATCGTTCGCATCAATCGCATCAATCGTGTGGCTGGCCTCGGCAAGCAACGGCTTGTACGACTGTTTTCAGCATCATATTAACCATTGAAGTGTGTATTGTTTTGTCGCTGACATTGGCTTCTGACGACACTATTTAGAATCACGCCTTTGCTAGCTCATTACACACCATACGTTGCACGAAACGAAACGAATCGAAATCCGATTGCGAGGCAAACGGGAACGGATGGGAGGGTATAAAGTTCCCTTTTACGCACTACTTTGTTTGTCCTGTTTACAAAACAATGGGCAAAGATACGTTTTCTCATCCCGTTTCATGCCCCGATAAGTTTTTCACCGACGGGCTAGACCCGGACATGTTCGCGATAGTTAAATTATATTCTAGCTCAATTTAAACACTCATCCTTAAAATCAATGTTGTTAAGTCCTTAAAATCAATGACGACGCCCCGCCATGCTCAGGTTCCCCATACGAGATCAAATGGAACCGAGTGATGATGAGAGACGGAGAAATGAATTTAAAAATGGACTAACGTGTACCGATGGTGCAGCAAAATGTGTGCCCTTTACCGACCCTTTGATCCGTTCGTGTGATTTTGAATTTTTATTCGTTTTCCAAGAAAAAGAAACAAGTGAAAACCGTTAGTAGATAATGTTATTTGCGTTACACTAGACAACAAATACTGGTTTTTTTTTGTCATAAATTGCTTATAAAGCTTCTATAAATTATCGTTATAGTATGAAATTATGTATAAGTAAAATATTATTATCGTTGTTTTTATACACACAGTTATACATATGTATATTCATTTGTGCATATGTATAACTTAATGTCATGTGAGCGCATGGCACTGCTTCGATTTTTCGTAAAGCAACATTATCAACTGTTTTAAGTCGTTCAACCATACTTTGCCTAGACACGAGTGAGAACCAGAACGAACGGTGTTTAGCAGAATAATAATACTCCACCTCCGGTCCGGTGTCCGCCGTGCGCACTTTCCCTTTCATCGCTTCTGTATCGATTCACTGTACACTGTTTGATTAGTAAATTATGTATCGCTTGTAGAACTGCCCAACGTAGCAAGTACAGCCGGAGGGAGGCCAGGCAAGGCGGCAAGGCAGACGAAAGTTGTTTGTTGTTACCCATTATGTTTGTGCCGAATTTAATAATGCCACTAGCAAAATGTAGCGAGTGTGGGGTGGACGAGCACCTTAGATCATCCGTACCTTCTATAATACGAGCTACCATTACTGAAGGACATAAGGCACCCGGGAACGTAAATGCTCGATCGGCTTATCTCTTGTATTGGAGCAGGAAGTTTGATGAAATTATGGTACTATGTAAGTACTTTCATTTGGTTTGCCCCTTTGTGGTTGTAAAATAGATAAGAAAAAGGTGATGGTTATCCTTAAAAAAATATAATAGTTCAATTCTCCTACTGAACGGGCAGAGGTCTAAATATATATAAATGTTTATAGCTACTCTGTAATTAGGTAAGAGTGCCGTATGCAAACAGTGTTTATCAATATACGCAAGTGTTTGCACAACAGGGAACCGCTACCCTAGTCGTTTATCGGAATCGCTTTACAAACCAACCGAGCGACAAGTTTGTCTCTGCTCTGGGATTTCGGATTTTTTTTTTCTGTTTTTTTGTGGTTTTACACAAGAAAAACAAAATGAGAAACGAAACACAGAGAAAAACCAAACCTGCAAAAGTTATCCGAAGAGAAGTGCACGCCCATCAAGACAAGGGGGAACGAGAGAAAACGAAATTGTAAATTAGTGTTTGTTGCAAATCACTTTGAAAATGCGGAAGCGCGGAGTTGTTTAAAAATGGTTAACATGATGGGAGGGACGAAGGGACGAAAAAGAACTTAGCTTAATGTATAAACTAGTTTGGCTTTGGACGAGGTCCGATCAAATTGAACGATCGTAACTATAACATATAAGAGTTTTTTTTGCTTGTGCACATCTCGTAGAGAGTAGATCAATATTCACATATTGAATTTTTTCGCATTGTTCCGATCACGATCGAGACATAAGCAAACGCTGTGTTTAGTACTGGTGAGATAAAAAAAAGGGCTATGGCCACCATCTACCGATTTGTGTATTTCTCTTGCGTAAACAAATGGACACTATTTTCACCAGGCTGTTATTTAGCAGTGCTCGTCGCGTTGGCTTAACGTTGCCTTCGTCGGTCGTTTTGTGAATGGCTCTAAGTAACGGGCAAAGCAATGAGTTTGGGTGGAAACATACCATCCTGCCCACGGTTTCCCATCGGACGCAGCGGACAGGAGGATCATCTTTGGTGGGCAATAATTCGCTTTTATAAAGCTACTGCTCCGTACGATGGATTCTCAGTAACCATGGGTCACCAACGAAGGTCACACGAAACAGTGGAAGATGCACTACAAATATTGTAACACCGATGCACGTTTAAGCAAAGCGCGAAGGGTGCTGCAGATGTTTTGTTTTCTAAACCCAATGGGTTCATTGTGAATGGTATACATTCGGTCAAACATATAAATCTATTTATTGTAGAAAAAGTGCGAAAACAGTGAGCAGGCAGGCGAGATGAAATCGAGAAAATAGAACAAATGAAGAAATCGCAAAAGACGAGCACGTCTTTAGTCCGTTCCTTGAACAATTCCTAGGTTCATCGTGCGTGTGGGCAGCACGCTGATTTATGAGTCACAAAACAAAATGAAGAGAAATTTACCATGGCCCACTGAGGCAATTGGATGTTAAGCGCGGACTGGAAAAGAGACCGTTTGCTATGTGCGTTTAATAACCCACCCATCAGCATCATACCGATACACAACAAGGAGTAATGACTGTCGTAGTGAAGTGGCTCAAGATGAAGCGTGTAATATAAAGTTTGCTCCCACACTTGGCTCAAACGAACAATTTCTGCTCGGTTAAGAAACAAAAACCGATCGCCGAAGGAAGTCAACAAATGAATCAATTTAGTGATTCTATGCCACCACCATTCGTATCGTATCGGAATAAACACTAATTAAACGTTTTGGGAACGTTATTTAGGGGAAAAAAAGGATCGTTTAGCAAATGATATCCATTGCAGAGGGAGAAATCAACCGGCAATCTGGTGGAGAAAATCCGGTTTGTGGAATAAAACGAATAGTAAAATAGTAAACGATTAGTAAAAAAACATGCGGCGCATAGTCGAATTAGAATCGGACTATTTGTAGAAGGACAAGTAAGCACCAATCCGTAGGCAAATTGGCTAGAGATTTTGCTAGCAAAATGATGAAACTAAATAAAAAAAAATCCGATCATATCGATCGCAAATAAAACCTTCGATTAGCCGAAGATGTATGCCCCTAGGGAATCGATTCCCAACAGAAAAAAATGCCAGAAAAAGTTTATCAGCAACACAAACAACACCGTGTGGACAATGCGTGTCCAGTTTCTAAAAGAACAAACAACAAAACAACAAAACATAAGAACACAAAATCACTTAATACTGAAATCATTTATACATTTGAAATTCTATACATGATGGCGGCAAAGAAAGCATAAACGATGGTAAAAAAAATGGAAGGAAACAGAGTTAACATTTAATATATATAAATATATTAAACCATATACATACCTATAAACAAATATATATATACATAAATATATGTATATGAAAATATATATTTTTAATATTCAGAGGAGCAAAGAAGAAAATCATATATTAAATTTTCATTGGCTGCATAGTAACCGATGTAAAAGAGTAGCAGAAATATCGGAATGAGTAACAAAATAGTAGAGAATAGATGGAAGAGAAATTTTTATCACTCATGACTGCATCGAACGAAAGGTCCGGTTCGTATAAGATACGAATGCGTTGGATTTTTCCACAAGATTGCCACACGCAAAGGGGAAAAACAAAGCAAGCGTAGCGTTTGTCGATAGAAACGACCAAGTCACGCGAAATGATAGGTATTGCAGCGATACTGAGTAAGCTTTTTTCAATTGAGATTGAGCAATGTTTTATGAGTTATGTTTTTTGCTACAATATTTAGCGCGTTGTCACGATTTTACATACTGTGGATGTATTATTTGCAAAACTTTCGTTAAACACAATTGCTTCCGACTTCGATTATATTACTCTGTTGCTTGGCGTTTATCTGTTTCTGTTTCCTTGAGGTGTTGTGGATCAACTGTACTGTGGCAGGGCGTACTGTGTTAGGCGGTTTAGTGTTGTTTTTATGTTTAGCAAAGTTATGTAAGCGGTTAAATATATTTTTTTTATTTGACCTAACATTTACCTGGGTGACATTCTTGCGAAGCGTTGTCTAAGCAGGTGTTAGACATAAATCGTTCGTTTGTCCATGGGACCTACGTACACAAGCAGAAAATAGTCCCACAGCTGGTGATTTTAATAACGACTCACTTAGTTTAGTATGAAATGTTCATTTTGTTGATACAATAATAATAACCCGTTAGCTCAAAAATTCTCCCTCCCTTAGGGTTGCCCTGTATATACGCGGCAAAATATGCAGAAATATAGCGTTCATTTCTATTCATTGTTCTTCTTTCGCGTTAGTTGTTGATGAATTTACGATTTTTATTGACTTTGTTTGTACCTCATCGATACATCATGGGATTCACCGCGACAGTCGCTCGCTACGGTGTTTATGATTATTATGTTTACAGTTTTATTACTTCTACTCTATGCTAGTGTTCGGTTGTTTTTTTTCCAGTTTGACGAACTATGGATAACTTATTTACGCTTCATTTTCATTCAGAATCGTTCTTCTTTCCTCCGGCTCTAGTCGGAAAACAGTTTGTCTGCCGACAGTTAAATTAAGTATCTCCCGATATAGTTTCCCTAGATTCTACGAACGCTTAACCATAGACACATTTTATGTAGCGGACAAACGAAGCGGTTTACTATTATCGGTGAACAAAGGGAAACAACGTTAGACATTCAAATAATGAATTAGCGCTAGTTAACTTTGTGCGTTGGTTTGCGTGGTTAGATTGATTTGTATTTCGCAACAACAAAGCGATGGGTTAGCAGCGTTGAACCGAGCATCGAAAAATACAAGAGTTACTGGTGTTGAATTATGTTTCGTTTTTTTTCTCGTAGTTGGCGATTTTTAAGTCATTTTTTCGTTCCACTGTAATATCACATGGTTGCGTTTTGTCATGGTTATGCTTTTTTTCGTTTTAGGTTTCGGTATCATTTCTTTTTACAGTTCATACGACACTTCAGTAACTATTGAAAGCTGCAATCACATTTATACTGGAAGGTGTGACAGAAAAGAAAGATGCAAAAGTGTAACGACGCATACAACTAAACAGAAAATGTTTTTTCTTGCTTGTATCGAGCGCAGAAGAGATAAAAAGATATTTAAAAAATGAAAGCGAAACTATGTTTGTTCGAATCATAATCACACTGGAAAGTGTCTAGTAATGGTAAGGATACACTAGCATTTACTTATCCGTTAATGTCATCATTCGTATCGAATAGAGTAAAGCCACAAGTAGCGTTAGCCCAGATGGCAGTCATAGATGAAATGGACATAAGAAAACAAGCATACAAAGTAAAGCAAACAACATCTTCTAAGATATACTTACAAACTGAGAACAAACCCATAAAATAGTAAAAGCAACTAACTAACAACAATTAAACATTAAAAAAAACATACACAAACATTCACACACATATGAATAATTAACAAAACTGCATACCCTGGAATGTGCGTAGCTTAAATCTAATCCGTTGTTTGTTAACATTTTGCTAGAGAAGCATGTGGGTAAATAGGTAAAAGTTCTAGAGACTGGTGAAAAGAAGGCACCTGTATCAGAACGGAAATATTAACGCAAACAAAGAAAGTTTATGAATGACCAATATAAGTGTCCCTGCACTGGAAGTGGAGTGGAGATATCATAGTTTATAGTACGTAGGTAGATCAACTAGCAAACATTTGAAGGCCATGATCATATGGCTTTTTTATGTGTCGTCTAGTGTATAACGAGAAGAGAAGTTTCTACTCCTTTTACTTCACATATTTTCTACATATTCTATATTTTTCGTCGAATGTTTACATCAAATTTGACTTATCATTAAGTTTATTTTTGTAACCTGACTTTTCTTAGCTTAACACATATGTATGAAGAGGCTTCATTGTGAGCACTTTTTCACTGGAAGGGGAATCAACTAGGACGGTGTTTGGTTTTGTTTGCTACTAGAGTAAAAGTGCCTTTTTAATACTTGTAGTTAACTTTCACGTGTATTTGCTATACAACATCTTTTGCAAAAAATCTAGATGAAACCCACAAACACTCTTTATAGTTAAGGAGGAAAAAAATCGTTGTCTTAATTGGTAGGAACTAGAAAGAAGCTATAATTGGTAGAGATTTCAAACGCGTCCTTTTAACATTACAGTTCTACAACTAAGAAAATGTCTTCCCTTCCCTTCTATTAAAATTCGCTTTTCCAAATCTTTTTCTCCGTACAAAAAAAAACCTTCTAAAGGTCAAGTTGGAAGTTAATTTGGCGAAACCTATTATATATTACCATGGCACACCCAGTCCAGCTAATAATTTGAATTTATTAACACCTTGACCGCTTACACAAATGCATGGTGGTAAAGACAGAGTTGTCCGAAAGACAGACAGCGCTCTTATGGAATACAAAATAAAAAGCTTCCAGCTTTTCTTGCCGACTGAGTTTATTGTATGTTTTCTGCAGTACGCCAAAAAATTGTCTGGCTTTTGCAGTTCTGTAATAAAAGAGACCGAAGGCACATCCTTCGGTGCTTTTTATAACACATAAAAACATCGCCGCGGCGTTTATGTTCACCAGCTTCGTTGAGCCGAAACGGTTTCAATACACGTTTTTTGTTATAAACTATTTCTCAAACGTTGCAAGTATATCGTTTCCCCACACAGTAGGCGTTGAAGTTTATGTGATAAACCATGTGCTGCACAATACTTACGGGGCGTGAGTCCACTCTAGTTCCTAAATTCTGTATTGGCATCTGCATCGAGAGGATCACGCAGAAGTTCCCCTTCAAGTGAGAAGTACTTATGATAAAGCCGTTCATAAAACAAAGTGTTTATAGAATCATGATTCCGTTACGTACTATTTGAACTTTCGGTTTTAAAATGTGTTTGAGTTGTTTATGGTTTCCTCACTTCGACGCAAATATTAAACATTGTAGAAAACATCACCCATCCCATATTGTCCAGCGTGGTCCAAGGATTAGCCGAGCAAGAATTTAAATTAGTATTCGATCAGGATGAGAATCTTCTCTCTACTTGCCCCGGGAAGCACATAGCAAAATATTGGTCCCCTCAGGAGACGCAATGCGGTAGCGGCAACAGGCAGCCCCAGAATAGACATTTTTTCCTTCGAACTTGTGATGTGAAATTTAGAAGTTAACATTCGTTCATCCTCCAGTTTAATGGAAGCGGTGGGCATCATACTTTAAGACGGTATTATTGTAATTCAATGCAACCACCAACCAAACATACAAAACCGAGCAGCAGCTGCAGCATTACGCATAACCGACTTTGTGTCCTCCTAGAACAACTCAACCTACCGGGAAGGTACGTTACAGACGATCAGATAATTTACAAAGCTATACAGTATAAATATATACACATCTTAACGAACCTTGGGATGAAAAGTAAATCAACCAATTCAATCAATAGATAGTAGGAACAATACAAGAGATATTGGTCTGCGATATTGGACAACACACAAACACACATTTATTGAATGATTGCAACATTCAGTCTAGTGTTGACGAAAGGTGGAAAACAAAGCAACCTACTGTTTTTCTTCTATTAAATTCCAAGCAATGATTTTACCAATGCGAAATGATATGGAAACATGAAAGTAATAACGGTAAAATCCGTTAAAACATTAACAAATATAGCGCAATGGACATCATCAATTAATCAGGGTTGGTACCATGAGACCCTCTCCAAGCGCTGTTATTTTTTTTTCCTTTTTGATGACCAAGGATTCTTTTTTCATTTAATCACAAACAAAACTTACCGAAATTATTTAAAAGATTTACTGCAAGCTTTGTAACAATGGACGTGAAATGTGTAACCAGAAATAAGACAAATATCGAGTAACGATACTGCTGCAAACGTAAAGGAGGGCATAAACATTAGTTAACATTTTTACAGTTTCTCTGGCTATTTTGTATACAAAAGAAGATGAGGCTAAACATAAATGATAACAAACTAGAGATTACTATGTAATACATTGGAAATGCACATAAAATGGGTGGGTTGGTACTGGTTGGGCAAGATAACAAAGAAACACAGTACACAAACATACACACTTTTCAATTCAAAGTATCTAACAGACTTGTTGAGCGAAGGGGCAGGCCCGGTCCAATTTAATTGTGTATCAACAGTTGACAAATAGGGGTCGCGTGCGAGTTTTTGTGAAATAATAACATTAATTGATGGCACCTAAAACAAGAACAATGCGAACAGAGCATCTAAATCCCTGGCTAAAGAAATTAAAACTTTCATCAAACAAACAACCACTAAACCAAACAATGGAAAAGTCAAGAAAAAAAAGGTCAAGTGGGACTGCTTGATTGAAAAAAAAGGTTAATCGTATATGCAAACAAATGCAAAAGTAATAATGAAAAAAGCATGTAAGTAAAGGTAAAAAAGGCAACAACAAACCACTTAAATAAATATTTATCGTATTTACATTTTTAAGCTTGAACATATACAAAACTGACTAAATTTAGATCAAGTAAACTACGACGAACGAGTAGACTAACCATCATTTGACGACGTGAAAAGAGCGGCGCAGTCGGTTTGCTGCTCGGGTCAAATGGCCAGAGACTGTGTCTACTTCGTTCTGTGCAATAAAAAAAAGCAAAACTTGCCTCTATTTGCGATGGTTTTCCATGTTTTCATGAAACTATAAAATCTTTAACTTAAACAAAATGAAACGAAACAAAAAACCCTAAATAAAAAAAAAACATAGCCAAGAGTCTTCGAGACCGCGAGCAGAAGCTTCCGAAATTTTGCGCGACACTTTTCGGGTTATGAATGTAGTAAGTAAAATAAAACAAGCTTAAACTAATACAATATAGTATAACCTCCTGTTGACATCCATCTTCTTCTTCTCCTTCTTGTTTAACGGTGTGAAAAGTTTCCACCCAAGTGTTACACATTGGAACGTTGAATTTAATGTTTTTCGACCCAAGCGAAGCCTACTTGGGTATGCCATCGTTGCGTCTCGTTGCTTTGTGGCATGTTTTCTTTTTCAAACAACAAGCAAATTAAAGCTAAAAACCTAAACCTAAAATAACTCGCTCGCTTAAAAAATGGCCAAAATTATCCTATATACCTAGCATAATAACCATGGTTAACATTTTCCTACTCGCTCGCAAGCACGGAGTGGACAGTTTTTCACCTAATTGTAGCGAAAAATGATAGCATTAGTAAAGAAACAACAAACCAAACCGTAAATCGAAGAAAAACACGATCAACATAAAGTTCTGACTAGTTCAGAAAGACTATCACAAGAGTTATCTGTTGAGAGAAACAACTCATATCCGCAAAATAATAGGAAAACCCGATGGAAGACTCAATGTTTCCTCATTTTCGAATAAAAAAACATAGAAATAAACTGGTTATAGGAAAAAAATGTGGTAGTCAACATAAAATGTGCAGAATTATACTATTTTGCGGTAAAACACAAACGAGAATAACAAAAACACATGTCAAATCGATTACGTGCGTAGGAATGGAGGGAACTTAAAACTTGAAAATATAACTTTTGTACACAATATCTTGGTTTGTTTCTTTCAAACTTTTCAAAAAAATTGAACGACTAACCTGTCATATTTTAATTTAAAGTTTAAAGTAACAAATATTTTAATAGCTACATTAAAATTTAAACGAACATGTCATTCATAACTCATAATTCATAATTATAGTTTTTTCCGTCTTACTTTTGCTTTGAGCTTTTGCTAAAGATACCAGTGGAACTTGAAAGTGATAGAAGTTATATAAATCGATTTTTCTTTCAAATCAATTTGTGCTCTTTGATATGTGGTAATTATAATGCATGATATTTTTTGACAAACGTATGATTGATGATATATCATTTGCTTCAATTGTATCCTCCACAGTCAGGAGATTAGCTAACTAGCTAAATCATGAATTGCTAAATTTTTACAAACTAATCAGAGAAAAAAAGCTAAAATATAAACAAACCCCAAATTACAGCATCAGCACAAGTACTCCGATTTACGGCAAAAACTTAACCAAGTAAAAAGGCATTGAACAAAAGGGAAATAGCTTGGAAGAAAGAATGGAGGCGTACAAAATCATAAAGTTATACACGGTAAAGAGCATTTGTTTTAAAAATGCGTGTCATGTTTGAGTACTTTTACTGAAAGATTACTAGTAATTTATTGCTGATTCGGCATGGATAATGCAGGACGCCGGGCATACACTGAAGAAGGACAAAGCTGGGGCTAGAGTTTTGATCTAGCTCGACATTTGATTTGTGTTTTATTATGTAAAAACAAAGAACATACAATTGGAAAATTGTTGTGAAAGATAGTCCTAAATTCGAAAATGAATTCCAGTTGATTGACGTGAAGAAATCGGGTATCTCGAGGTGCATAGTTTATAAAGTTTTGTGAGCATATTTTTTTCCACCATTAAACATAACCATATTGGTGTAGCAGAGATCGTTCATAGAGAGCGTTGTTTAGCAAGCGATCGATAACTTTCATTCGGGTGGAGTTTCGCTCGGAATGGATATGCTATCTTACACTGGTTAGATAATTCCAGATTTGCCTTTTCTTTTAACTTATCAATGCAGCTTTTGAGAATAGAAACGTTATTGATTGTTAAACATAGAGCGGAAAATAGCAATGTTTAATTTCTGTGGCCTACGCAACGAACGTTCTGATACAAATATAGCTGAAACAATCAAAAAACAATTTCAAAGAAATAACAAACTGCATTGCCATTGACAACAAAAACAAATAAACACATGGATATATAGTATGGAAAACGAAATAGAGAACAAAAATTATCAAAGGGAATATTATCATTTTAGAGCAGGTTAATATACACTTAGAGAACTTAACGATCTCGTGATCTTCCTACTCGTGACTCGATCTTCGGTTTCGTTCCCTTAAAAAAAACCTGGCCAGCCCAGGCGGTGGAGGAAAAGTCGGTGGATCGTAGTGTTTGAAGTTTGTAATCAATAGATTGTGTAGAGAAACTACGATTTGTCGGATTTGCACCGAACCAGATAGCGCGTGGACGCGGAAACATACATCAACGTTAACAATTTTGTCTAACATAGCGTAATAACTAGCACGACTGGTAGTAAAAAAAAAAAAAAAAATGTGACAGTTCCGGATGCGGTGGTAAATCAGTAGTCGAAAGATGCAGCTTCCTGGGAAGCGGCTCCCAATCTATCGCTCTCGCCCCTGGTGGAAAGGGGCCATCCTATTTAGAATAGTGATAGAGGGAAACCACTCCGGCCCGTGAACGTACACAAAGTCACAATCAACCACGAGAGGAATCTAATAACGATGAAAAATGGAACAAATGTAACAAAAACAAAAACGATATAAACATGCAGAAAGAAACAGCTAGCTAACAATAGAGGTAGTGGAAAACACGACTAACAATTTGATAACAAGAAAATAAAGATGAAGCATAAGAGGAGAGAAATCAAGGAAACTAAAATTAAAACAAATAATGAAACACATATTTGATTACATTAATCATTAACAAATATTTGGCGTGTGGCAGGCGGAAAACATGAACATGATGAAGATTAAAAAGCTACAAAATATACTGAAAGCCAAGACAGACGCAAAGTCTTCAAGAGAAAACTAAACATTGGATATTTGTAACCGTTTTTTCGTTGTTGGAAATTCTAAGTCAAGCCGGTTTGGTCTACGTTGGGAGAACCGATGCGAAAGTTAATGAAAAATGCAAGCCAATAAACGATTTAAAGATCTTAATGAAACCACAATAATAAATGTTTTTTTTTTATGAAAGTTTGCAACAGAGAAGAGAACCAACAGTACGTCGGTGTAAGGTAAGTCCGAATCTACTTGAGTGGTAATGGCCCTAGGCACGGACGTCGAACGAATAAATCCGTTCGAATAGAGCTGTTCATTATCATACATACTAGCTGATTTAACCGATATCATCCGGGTGGAATTTTTTTTTTCTGATGATAGAGTGTTTTCATTCAGTATCTTTAGTCCTACCATTTGGCTTATTATGGCCCGTACCAAGTGGTATATACTTACCAACACTTTTAAAAATTTTAAAATAAAAAGGAAATATTGAAATCAACAAAAATGCTATTGTTCAAAACCACCTTAAGACGACAGCAAAACATAAAAAAGATGTTTTAGTCGTCAAACTGGCCTTCCCTTTAAGTGCTATCGTGCCTAGTTCAAGCAAAAATGAGAAAAACTATGCTGGAAACCCAGTTGATCCGGGAAAACGGTGCTAATTTAATTGTAAGAATTTTGAATGTTTTGTTTCCCAACCAATTATTTGCCATCCGTTCTTTTTTATATTTGCATTGCATAGACTTTCAATATTTAATCATGAGATTTTTAGCAAACTACATAATATAGGGAAAAATTAAATTTCTGTATTTCTTTAAAAGTAAATTAAGTAGTTTTACACCAACTCTTTATCAATGTTGAGCTAATTTTATAATTTTAGGGAGATAAGGGACGGAAAGTTAGGTAAGGAGACATCCACAAAAGAAGTTTGAACATCTCACACTTGAAAAATTAGTTACTTTCCAGCCAAGTTTGGTGCGTGATACAATGCCATATTTATTTAGGCTTTCCATATTACTCTCCTCGCAGTCAGCTGGAGGAAAACTGCATAGACCATGCGTAACAAAAACTCTCTCAATCCGCTATCCAAATTCGATAACCGAAAGGCACACAGATTACGTGCACCTACACACCTGTAGGTGTCTTGTGTGTCATATCATATGTGTGTCTCACTGCTTATTTGCTGGTGGATTTGGGTTTTTTCCCGACATTTTTGTTTCATGACAGACAGGTCCTGGAGAAAACTCAAACCCTGCACACAAAGATCTCAAGTAGATATAGCTACGTAAAAAGTGTCATGGCTGTAATGTAATAGATAATAAATTAAAAAAGATGGGACAAAAATGGGGCAAAATCCATGCCGGCAACAGAGTAATGTACCTTGTACAAGTAATATCTCTGGCTGTATGAGTCCGATCGGGGCAAATAGCATATCAATCGAAAGATCTCGGGTAGATCTAGCTAAGTTAAAATTTTAACGGCTCTTATGTAAGCCGTCTGGACGCTATTAGGAAAAGATGGGCGAAAAATGGGGCACAATCCATGCCTCCAATCAAAAATAAATAAAAGCCGTTCAAATGTAATAATAAACCATCTTTTTCGATTAATCATCGCTCACAAGCCTCACATGCATGTCTCGCTTAAAAGTTTCACGTACAAGTCTCATTTACAAATCT
>KE525239.1:632112-662538 GCA_000441895.2 Anopheles sinensis | reverse complement strand
TCAAAAACTCGGAAAACTTGACATACAAGTCAAAAACTTGTACGCGAATGCATTCGACTTGTACGTGAGATTTGTAAGCGAGACTTGCAAAGATAAGAAAGATTAAGAAAGATAAGAAAGATTAAAATTAAGATCGGTGAGATTACGTCAAAGGAACCGGAAGGGCCAATATGTTTTATTTTTTTAAATGCTGAAAAATCCTAATGTCTACGATCAGAATAACAAACCCTCTCTTACTTTTCAATTTTTGAAAATAAAATTGAAGCGAATATGCTTTTTAAAAAAACAACTTTAAAATTTGATAAAGATAAATTTAATGTAGAGAAAATTATAATGCCAACTTCACATTCAAAGTTTTTGGTTGCAGTAAGTACCAAATTTGTGGTTTAGGACCGATTCGCTCTCTGTAAACCTAGCCATAAGCGCAAAAGATTGCAAACATACGCGCAAATGTCAATGTTGCTTTTTTATTTTGATTTTAAACGAGCACTAATGTTGATTTGCGTGTTCAACTGTAAGCAAACAGCAAAGAGGTTAATGTGGCATCGAAAACTTATCAACAAACATCATCATCGCAAACAATACCAAGATCGCAAATCTTTGCAAACCGCGATTATCACTCGCTTACCGAAAAACACGTTTGCGCCGATTTTGACAGTTGGTCGACCGACTGACATCGTTTTACCGTTTGCAAAGGTTGCTTTGCGCTTCTTATAAACCCAGCATCAAAGGAAATAAAACACATTGAAAAATCCATTTGTTTTCGTGTTGTTCATTCGAAATCCTTTCGCAAACAGATCGTTTTATTCCATTCGATATCCAGGGGTATTCTAACACATTTCCACTTACAGTTACTTAAAGGGCGAAACCAACAGCATCAGTTTTTGTCCACTATCCACACCACATTCAACGAGACAACATACCACGGCACGTGCCGACTTGTTAGGAAACATGGAACAACATCGACATTGAATAAAAAAACAATCAAACCGACCACGATAATGGCGATGGGTATCTTATTTAACTTAATAGCTGACCGGGCTAGACATCTTGCAGAGAAAGGGAAAGCTACCGGGGTCTGGATTTGTGTCAGTGAGTAAAATTATGTGGAAGAGAGCTCCCTATATGGTTACTAAGGAGAGGAACCTACTTGGATGTAAACCGTTTGAAACTGCGTTCTTTTAATTTTACATAAAATTCCGTAATTGTATGTCAAAAGTTGCTTTTTACCATTGAAACATCCCTTTAAATTAAATCAGCTATCCATTTACGATGTGCTACTTGGCATTTTATTGTTGGATTTTCTTTTCAATTGCAAACAAGATTTCATTACCCCGTTTAAAACAATTCGCTTTATTTAACACAACTGGTTACGAACAATGAACTGGATGATCGCGTATACTAAACTTTATTCATTACAAAACTAGCAACTAACGGTAGGATGGTACTTGAAGGAAAGTAAGTAAAAACAAAAACGTGTAAAGCAACGCAGCCACAATATGTTACCGTCGGAAGAACTGGTTGATGCGAGCAGCGGAAGAGTTCTGTAATAATATAATCAAAAATAGCGTTTAAAACCTTTCGCGTTCCCTGCCTTTCTACGACATCCATGATTTTGAGCATTTACATTATTCGAAAAGTTGTGCAGTTACATTTAGTAACATTTTACTCAACATTATTGGAAGATACTGGAGCCATTTAAGTGCTCTTTTTTGGGATGGAGGGCAGGTGGCTCGTGCCCAAAATGAAAAAAAACCATATTTTGCATGCTTCGAGCTAGCGTCTCTAAAATAACATCAACCTCACCAGTTAACGTTTTAACGGTTAATAACCCGCCGTTCCGTTGTGCCTTTTTGACGATGGATTTAGGGTTCGTAAAAATAGAGTTTTATGAATACGTATATATATGTATATATATTCTAGTTGCCTATCCGTTAGTGGTAAAAAACACATGTTAGTAAAGAAAAAAGGAAATGAAAAATCTTCAAATTAATTCAATATCGCGCGTCACACGTCGATGAAATCAAAAACTACGTCTATCGCCCGACAAAACACAAAACCTTAAACCGGATGATGTTTCCACATTCCGACCGGGATCGGCTGCCATACTTCTAACACCTAGTAAAGTTCAAACTAATTTGTAATTCACTTTCTCCAATTCAAGTCTCCACTTCCCGAAACTACTCTCTCTGTCCATAGCGCTTTTGTAAGAATTTGTGAGTTATTTTTTTTCGAATTTTTTGTTTCTGTGGCCTCTACTGTACACCGTTTAGCAAAAACAAACCCCTCCACAGTATTTGGTTTGGGCAGGGTTTCCCAATAAATAAACTGTTATAAAATAGCTGTGTTCTGCAATGGTTCCGGGGGTTCGACGGTGTTCCGTTACACGTGGCGTAACGCCAACCAGCAATGCTGTTTTTGCATGCAAAATAATCCCACGACGTGGGATCATTTTCCATTCCTACCCTGGTGTGTCCCCTAGAGGGTAACACGGGTGTCCCTTAAGACCTCAACAGTTTTGTGCTCCTTCCGTGCTTTGAACGTTTGTCGTGTGAACCACAGTACATATATTTATAGTTTTATATATATGTATATATCCGTGTATATATTATCTATATATATATATAGAATCATAAAGTCGTTTCCCTGCATCCCACATCACACACATGCCTTGTTGCTTGTTATTCTTTTTCTTTTGTTTGTGCATTCGCATTCTATATGTTCTGCTACTTGTAGTTTAACCCTTTCCATACTCCACACAAATTCGTTTCCCAATTTGGCCACACACTGTCACATAGTTCCTGTTTCTTTTCGTTCGACTACCAGTCTATCAACAAAACCATCATCATCATCATCATCGGGTGGGTGTAAATATTTTTTTCTTTTTTTTGTTCGGAGTGTAAACATCTTATCGCGTCAGAACGCCAGTTCTAAGAATGACGACGGTGAAGAAGAAAAATCACACGCGCATCATTCACATCATCTATTGTCTCCTTTCCTGCTTCCTTTTTAGCGACATCAACCGCAAGGAAGGGAAAGCTTACTCGTTACCGGAGACGATGGAGTGTACGCTCATTTTTATGTGTGCGTTACTGCTGCTTTTTTCTGGTTTTATTTAACCTACTTATCCTTGGCCGTCTCGGAGGAACCGGCCGTCGCACCGGCTGGCCTATGATCGGGACTGTGTCCCCCGTTTTTCTGCTGCGCACCGTACGACGAGCCTTTGCTGATCTTCGACATTCCGATCGCCTTCACCATCAGCATGTAGACTGTAGGAGGGAAGGGTAGGGTATGGGGACGATTATGTGTGTGTTTGTTCAGTTTGATCGAGTGCTAATGAGTGTCAAATACTTACAGGCAAAGATAATACCGGCACCGATCGAGAAGTACAGAATCTCGCCACTGAACAGCAGCTTCATCAGGTAGTACAGCATCGGAGTGAGGGTGGCCGCGGCCCAGAAAGCCGTGTTTAGCAGCGTCGCCGGCCGACGGTGGAGCGTCAATAGCGGTCGCTCGGTGATGCCGGAGTCGGTGAAGAAGTTACCGTGCCGGTGGAAGCTGTCCTGCATGCGATCCTTCTCCCGGAACAGCTCGTGCAGCCAGGCGGCGGCTCCCTCCTCGCTCTCGGGCAACGTGGCGGTGGGAATGCGACGGACGCACATATGCGCCGTGATCGGTTTGCCGTTCAGAATGTTGAAGATCGTGGGTTTTACCTGCAAATCATTCGATAGTAATTTTATTCATTTTAGTCTATAATAAATTATAGCAACTATCTATAATACAGCATTTTAAAAATCAAAAACAAAATACAGCAGTGCACATGGATTGTCAAAAGATGCGTGGCGGATTGCTTTGCATAGAATCGATCCCGCGGTAAAAAATCGAACGGTTACTTGGATCGTATGATTTGGGTGATCTTCGGCCTCTCACTCGTTTCGAGTAAAATACAGAACTCTCTGTAAACATACGAGCGGTACTTTCGCATCAACGATGGAAGTCTTTGGAAAATTCCAGAGATGGAAGACAAAATGATGGAAATGACCCAACAAACCTCGGCTATTCTTACTGCTGAATCGAATTCGTCTGAAAATTCGGCAGATCAAGTTGCAGCATTGACCGCGGATTTACGACGCTTGATGGGCCCCCAGACGCAATTAAATATAATGATAAATATTGTAGACGTGTCCAGTCGAGATGTATAGGTTAAAATAGGTGACAGTCGCTTATTCGGTAAAAACAAAATTAGACCGCATCAAACAGCGAAAGTAACGCCTATTTCCATAGTAACGCATCGAATTGCTCGCATAGAAAATAAAATAAAAATTAACAAGTTTCCTGGTTTGGCGTCATTTGTCATCTAAAAAATATGAAATTATTCTTTAAATGTGGTTTAGTGCATTTGCTTTTCTAGTGCCCACTTTTTTCTGAATTCGCAAACATGAAAAGTTGAAGAGAATTCCGATTCGTTCTTTTTTGCTTTACACATAGCTGCAGAATGATGCATCAAAAAACCAAAAACGATAAAAGATTTCAACAAATACAAAAGAAAGTCAACGAAAGAAGGCATTTACGGGTTCGAAAAATCTTTAAAAATTAAGAAGCATTTGCAAAAGAGCGGCCAAAACGAGCGCTAAAAAGCAATGTGTCCTAGTGTTAATTGCCGGTTATCACCCATACTTACCGCCGAGTCCTTGCTGATGGCCAGCTGAATATCCAGCACGGCGGGACACTTCTTGCGCAGGTACGGCAAGCTCGCGGTGAACCCTTTCGTGCGCGGTATCAGATGGTGCTTGAGCGGCACCATGCCCTTCTCCTCGGCGAACTTCACCGACGCTTCGTGCTTCTGCTCGGTGAACCGCGTACCCTCGGCGTTCAGCAGTAGCCAGACCGGGTCGGGATAGTCGTAGATTTCGTTAATCTGCCGGCCGATGATTTCGCGATCCTTCTCGAACGAACGCTCGAGAAACACGAACTCGGCGAACTTCCACGCCCAGCCGATGGTCGGGATGTACTGGATCACCTTCTTCGCGTACGCCTTGCAGTTGCCGAGGACGCGCACCTTCTCGCAGAACATCCACCCGATCAGCCAGTCGATCTCGTACGTGTGGTTCATCAGCAGCAGCACGTGCTCCGAGCCGCAGTACTTGATGTCCTCGTCGCTCACGTACACATTGAGCGTCGTGTTGGACCACCAGTCGGCCAGGAAAACTAGCTCTAAAAGGGAGAATAAAAAACAAGAACATTTTTAAACCCTAAAATCGGTCAAACGCATGTGACACGAAGGGAAACTTACGCGAGTAAAACGAATAGCACAGGTAGTACCCGATCGTTCGGTAAAGTCGCTTGTTGAATGGCTTCAGTCCAAGGTACAGTACACACTGTACCGTGTTGATGATCAGGCCGGAGGTGAAGAACGATATCGCAAAGCAAAGGTGCACCAGCGTGGACTGCTTCAACATCGGCACCAGGCCCGCCATTTTTGTTGTGCTAGTGTTTTATTTCACTTGTGCTAAACCTCTTTCTCTAAAACATCAATCGAAAACCTTCCGTAAGATTCCGAGCGGGAAGGACAAAAAATGGCAAAAAGCAAAGTCCTTTTCTTTGGTTCAGTTGTTGTACGGTTAAAAGTGATATCGAAGCAAAAGTTAAAAAACGAAATATCACTACTGCTTGCTGACGAGTTGCTGGAAACTACTACGGTTGGCGCAATGCGTGTTCAAATCATCATAATTTAATCGATCGAACCAAGCGGACAAAACACAAACCGTTTGTCACCGTTCGTGCTGGATGCTGCATGCGGAATACGTTTCTTTGCTCAACTGCTTCCTTGTATTCCAAATGTTCTGTTTCTCTATCGAGCGTTCGAAACAATTAATTCACAATTAGCACTTTCGAACTTGTTTGGTGGGATATGTTTTCTCGACGGAAAGACGGTCCCACCAGCCTATGGAGAGAACTCGGCGGTGGCGGCAGATGTCGATGCGATGGTTTCCTATCTTTGAATATCTGCAAGCAAAAAAATGAAGGAATGAGAAATAATTTATTTAATTCCGATTCCGATTTTGTTACTATGCACGAGGGGAGTTTACGTATACACCATTCAAATACCAGCCACTTTATACATTCTGTACCAAAAATGAGCGACCTCGGAGCGCTGGAAAGAGCGATAAGGAATGAGGGGTTGGCTTAATTTACTGGCCTGCCACCACCAATAACGGGCCAGTGGGGGGCCATGGGTCAGTTAGGCGCGTGCGACTTGATTTCTTTTATCGTTTTTTTTTTGTTCCGCTCCGTAACTTTCGGCACCTAATCCGGTAACGCGCATCGGAACGAGCAACCGGCCTTTATATTTAGGTAGGATTTAGGTTAGGTTAAGACCACAAAACACTAAAATAGCTCGAGACTGCGAGACGAACGATAACAGCGAGCCTCGGATACCTCGGTGGACATATGACCCATCGTCTCGTTTGTGTTTTTGCAACGTAACGCTCTGAGACCTCAAACGACCCTGGGGATCGCCGTGGGCACCGTGTAGACAGAGACGAAGACAAAGCAACTCCTAATCCCCATACGGGAATCATATCTTCAGGGTGGATTTTCGAATGGAATTTCCCGTAAAGGCTGGCATTTAAATTTCGGCTTGGAAACGGTTGGAAACAAAATTGAAGACACCAATAAGTATTTTTAGGTGCTTAAGATTTAAATCATTCACAACCCAGATCGATTTCCGTTGCCTAAGGCATCGTAACTATCGACTTTTAAATACTTCGACCTATCATCCATCCTAATTAACACCACCCTTCGGACGATGTAATCAGTGAACAGGGCTTCTTCTAGCTGATTTTGAGCACACATAAAAATCAAACGTGTTACCGTTCTAAGCTCTGTTGACTTTGCTTATCATCAGACGTTCCGTTCCGTTCGTTGCTCCCACCTTTTTTTTGCAAAGCTAATGGAAAACCACACTTTGCAAGAGTATCAAAAATCACAGGTCTTCAGGTTAAATGCTGGCTCGGAATAAGTGTCTTGTTCTTCTATGCAACATAATGTTTGGTAACCGCGATAAATCGAGAAAAAGAATTGAGTGATTTTAGATAAATTTAAATAAATTTTAGATAAAATAATGCACTTTCTGAGAAGGAAGGAAGTAATTTAAGGTTTACTAAATTTAACTTGACGCGTTATCAAATCATATAGAAACATTAACTTGATGTTATTGGATGAAAACAACAATGTAGATACCAAAAACTGTTTGCTATTGTTTCTAAAAATGTTCTGACAACCATTCATTTTCGAACGATTATGGATTTATTTGGTAAAAAAAATAAAAGAACGAAAATGAGGCCGAACATGCATGTTGAAACGGAAAACAATGAAAAATGATGAAACAAAAAATAGTCTGATTTAATCATTATCAGTGGTATTTGCTCTGCAAGGTCGACGTGAATGTTTGATTGACAACATTAAATATACAATCTTAAAAAAAAATAATAAATAAATAAAACACACACTCATTGTGCGGGAAAGTCGTGGTGTTGATTTAACGACAACATAAAATTTTAAAATCTCCAACCAAAACACAATCGATTCATACAACAAATTAAAAACATATTACAATTTGTTTCGCTTCCGAATATGAAGGAATGATGAGCCTATAAACAATTATCCTAGCGAAACAAACGACCAAATGGTTATCGCAATGAAACCAAAACGAAAAGAACAAAAAATTTCAACGTTCCAACTATTGCAACAATTAGTTGCGCTAATTTTAGCATCGTCAAACTTCTGTCCGACGCGTTTGTAGGTTTCGGTTTATTTTTAAAACCGAGGGTCAGGTTTTTCACCTAATTTAGCGGTTCGTTGGACTTTGACTACTTTCCCTTTCCAAGGTTTTTTTTAAAAACTACAACTTTCTTGCACAAAATTGGCATCGTACAAAATTTAAGTCATCACAATACCATGTTTCCGGTGGAGGTTACCAATGGTCCCTTAAAAAGATCTTAGAAAAATAAAATCCTATTTGACATGGACGTGTTTCGACTTTCTCTTTTCCACCATAATCAAAACAGTTGAAAACTTCCAGACCTTATCACTTATCACCAAATGCAATCACCAACCACCTGCATGCCCCCAACGCGGCATTGATGGGACTGATAAAGTCCAACAGGGAGTGGAGAAGTGTGTGTTAATCTGAAACTCGATGAAATTTTGAACCTTTGATCAAGCTAATGATGACTCGGTTCGCGCTTCACGAGGATATGACGAAAAAATCTACTGATAAGAACAGCTGGGTAGGGAGGGGCCACAGGAGGGATGTGTTTTGTCTTTCGCCAGTTGCTATCTGTAGCGTAGGTCACAAAATGATGTGTCTAGAAACATACAATTATGTTGAGGATCACTTCTAAGCCACCGCTCGCGACATGGCTTACAAAGTTACAGCCTAGTCTGCTATTCTCAACAGGTGGTGTGTCTCGAGCAAAACAAAAACTAAATAAAAATGAATTAGCTTCAACCCGAACGAATCGCTCTGGATTATGTGCGGGCTGCGCCGCAAACAACAAATGCTCAACGACTGACCGTAGGGGCACGACGAACCGCCCGCTTCGCGTCGATGTTATCAGAAAAGACAGCCGCAAGAAGCCGGACTCAAAGAAAGACAACCGTTTGCTGATAAATCAATCAAAACCGGCCCCATCAATCAGCAGCCCATCGAAGCAACCCGGCGCTTTCTGAGGTGGCGAGAAGCTGAAGGACCATTCCTCCATCAACTGGTGCACCTTTGTTGCTATAGTAATGAAGTTTCGCTGATGGACGTTAATTATGCAGAGATATCCATCGCTATATGCACGACTTGTCTATGTTGATATCCTTCCGCAAAACTAACAAATTAAAACATAAATGTTTTTTAGCCTTTTTTTAACATTAAGTTCTGTTTGGCAATTTGGGCAAAAATTCACGCAATAATGTGGCTTTCGCATGATAAACACATTTTGTGCCCCCCGGGACATTTTCGTATCTCCTTCCGCGGCATAAAATACTGCGTAACATACGAAGAACTCGCTCGAACATCCCTCGACATGACGTAATGGTTTATTGCATTAGTGCGCTTGGCGCTTGGTAGTGTTGGTAGTGCCAGTGCATATACTTTGGACCGACGGATTTCGCGCCGCCGCTGCTGCACTGCAACAAGTGCAACATGCAACCAGATGTGCATCCCATGGGGAATGAATTCTTTACGTGGAGGTAAATCTGTAATACCGTATCAATGACTGGTAGCCAATCGGGGGGTCGTTTCGTGACCTGTGCAGTGAAAATGTTCCATGGTTCGATGTTCACAAGCAGGTCAAAGTGCAATCGATTGCCCGGTCGGGACGGTATGAGATGGAATTAATAATTATACATTTCCTATGCGCATTGTAGCAGCTGAAAATGTAAAAGAAAACAACAAGAAGTAGAATAAAACATCAGAATCGATACGAAAAGCCGGGTGGCGAGTCTTTGCGCTCAAAAACACCTCTCCAAAAAACGGATCCGATGCAAGGGGAAATGAATTCCGGTCAGAAAGTGTGGCTGTGTGGTGGCCATAAAATTGTACCGAGCCGGTGTGCACTACCGTTAGCCATTTGCCCGCCTGGTTGGTAACCTTCCGGGCACGAGGTGGTTGCCCTTGAGCTGCAGCTGGTGTGCACCGTTCCGTCGAACGGGAGTTTTTCGTTCCGTTCTGATTGCCCACGGTACTTTGTTGTTCCGGTTACTACGGCGAATGCACTGGGCGTATTCGAAGAGGAAGTCGGAAAACGGGCATTCGGGACCAACACACTTTGGTCCAGAAGATACACTTGGCGTCTTGTTCTATTTACCAAATGGTAGTAAATAGAGGAGTTGGAAGTTTGATCAACTAGCGGCCTGCTGATCAATTCGATCGCCTTGCTAACTATTAGCTCCCGAATGTTCTGACACGACACTATCCATCCGAGAACTTCCGCAGTTGGAAGGGGGACAAAGCTCACACTGCACTAAATTACGTCTTCCTTCATTTGCGACGAAGAAAAGAAACAACGCCCGCCTATCGGCCTACTTACAACTGCCAATCGCCGTTGTTGGTGAAGGAAGAAATCGAACTCGTTGACGCACCGATGTGCGGGAAACACTAGATGGACCGCACAATAGCGTACCGACAACGCGATAACAACGACCTTCGCGAGTGGAAAACAGAAAGCAACTGAAATTGTAAATGTTGGAAAGTGTCAAAAGAGGACTTACTTTGACACATCCTTTTTGACATGTTGATCGAATCTTGATTTCAAAGGAAAGTTATTAATATTTTTAAAAGCATCTGAGTTTTTTTTCTGGTTATAATAAATAATTAAACCTTTCTATTCAATCAGTCGATTTTACTTTTTCCTGAAGAGTAAATTTGTAAAAACGATCAAAAACGTTATTGCAGGGCTGAGTTCAACCTTAAGAAAAGGCCTTTTTTCATGACGGCAACACGTGTGGAGACTTGAATTCTGTTTCGAAACGTCACAACAAACCTTTTCTTCGTTCATCGCACGACATGTGCGGTCGGTGTTTTGTTCGCAGTGGTACAAAACGTGATATTTTATCCTGAATCGTGGTATTTCCGTGGTTTTGTTTGCTTCTCGTCGTGAAGCGTTTCATACGGTTGTACAAGTGCGTCGTGTTCATACCGCTCCGCTAAAATGGTGAAGCGATTCCACAAGGTACGTGCTTTTGGTTGAGAGTGAGGTTATGTGCGGTCAACAGCATGCCGTGTTGAATGGTAAATAAATGACCAAAATGTTACCTCCGCTTATTTCTACTTGCAGTACAAGACGGGCGAGGGCTCGCTGTACTACACGCGGAAAGCTGCAATGAACAAACTGCAGCTATCCATGCGTGACTTCCGGCAGCTGTGCATCTTGAAGGGAATCTATCCGCGCGAGCCGAAGAACCGGGCTCGCGCTCAGCAAGGCTCGCGGGACATTAAAATCCTGTACCACAAGAAAGACATCACCTTCCTGCTGCACGAACCGATCGTATGGACACTGCGTGATCGCAAGATTTACAACCGACGCATCTCCCAGGCGAAGCACAAGAAAAATGCCAAGCTGCAAAACATCCGCATGAAAAACTATCCCGAAATGAAGCTCGATCATATCGTCAAGGAGCGCTACCCGACGTTCATCGATGCGATCAAGGAGCTGGACGACTGCATGACGCTGCTGTTTCTGTTCAGCACCTTTCCAGCCTCGAAGGTTATTACCCGCGACCTGACGAAAATGGCCCGCCGGCTGACGGTCGAGTTTATGCACTACATCATCGTTGCCCAGGCGCTGCGCAAGGTGTTCGTGTCGATCAAGGGCTACTACTTCCAGGCGGAAATAAAGGGCGAAACGGTGACGTGGATCGTGCCGCACTACTTCCCCCACTCGCCGCACCGCGGGGAAATGGTCGATTTCAACATCATGCGATCGTTCGCGGACTTCTTCGTGGTGATGGCCGGGTTCATTAACTTCCGCCTGTACCATTCGGTCAATCTCGTGTACCCGCCGCAGTTTTCGCACACACTAGACTCGGACGAAACGATCGACAATGAGGACGCCTTCATTTCCGAGCGCATTGCGGCCCTGAACACGGAGCTGCTCCGGTCGGACGGAGGCAACTCGGGAACGGCTGAGGAAGACACGGAGACGCTCGAGTGGACGGGCATCAACGAGGACCTGCCGCACGTGAACCAGATCCGCGAGGAGGCGCAAAGCGTGCAGAAGCTGAAAACGCTCTTTAAGGGGCTCAAGTTTTTCCTGAACCGTGAGGTGCCCCGCGAACCGCTGGTGTTTATCATCCGTTGCTTCGGTGGTAAGGTGTCGTGGGATCGGAAGATGTACGTCGGTGCGACGTTCGACGAGACGGACGAAACGATCACGCACCAGATCGTCGACCGGCCGAGCGTGGGCAAGCAGTACATATCGCGCGATTACATCCAACCGCAGTGGCTGTTCGATAGCGTTAACCAACGGAAGCTGCTGCCCACGAACAAGTATTTCATCGGTGCCGTTCTGCCACCGCATCTTTCCCCGTTCACCCGGGACAGTGTGATCTACGTACCGCCGGAGGAGCTAGCACTTAAGCAGGGCGATGACGATGGAAAGGATAAAGAGTTCGAGCGGGCGGGTCGACGACGCGGTGAGGAACAGGTGTCCGACGACGAGGAAGTGGTGGATACGTTCAAAGACCAGCAGGAACAGGTACAGCGTGATTATGCGCTCTTGAAGGCGTTCAACGACGAAAAGACGACAGACTTTAATTCGGGCCCCGATGTAAACGATGATGCGCAAGCGGACAATAACGAAGCGGCCGGTAGCGATGATGCGGAAGAAGAAAACGATGACGAGCAAAAGGCCACGAATGGCGGAGCAAAGAAATCATCGGCCAAAAAGAAAACGGGTGGCCCGAAGGGTATGGCCGTCGTGAGCGGAAAGGTGTACAAGGAGAATGAGGTTGAGCAGCGGAAATTAACCAAGCAGGAGGAGGCGCTCCGGGCGAAGCTGGTCAAATCGAAGCACCGTAAACTGTACCACATGATGATGGAGAAGAAGAAGGCGGCCGAAAAGGAGGCGAACATCCTGGCGATGAAGCGTGCGAAGATCGAGAAGGAGAAGAAGCGCGACCAGGTGACGAAACGGAAGCAACAGAGGAAGGAAATTTTGACGTAAACAACCGTAAAACGCGGCGTGATGCGATTGGGATGGGAAGTTTCCACCAAATGCGTCCTATTCTACTGCTTGTTGTGCAAACGCATTTTGTCCAAGATTAATAAATTTCTCTTATTACTACACACACTTTTCGCTCCAGTCGTGGGCTGTTGTACGGTGTTGGTGAGGAGAAAAGTCAAATGAGAAACTACCAGAGAGAGTACGTTCGTTTTAAAATGCTCGTAAGTATATTTTTTAACAGCTAACATGTTTTCCCTTACACTTTAGAACTTAATGTAATAATTTAGTCCACGCGCGGGCTACGGTTGATAACCAGTTTGACAGTGATTCGACTTTTGACTTACTTTGCAAGGATTTGCTTTCTTCCTTGCTCCTTTATGGCGGATGACATTCTACATTCTAGCCTTTTGTCGTTGGTTAACGAGGAAGAAAAACGTAACGAAGAGCATGCGAGTACGAAATCCATGCTACCTAGCAACCGTACCCTTTTTTTCCAAGCACATTAACACTAGACCGATCAGTTCCGCAGAGCTCAGATGTCTAGGAAATCAATCAGGTGATCATTTTCACACCTCTCTCGATGCAAGTGAACCTTCGTTTCCGGTAAGGCCAATGGCGATTATATATGCACTTTTACGGTAGGTAAGTACTGTAGATGCTGCTTTGCCGCCCCTAGGATTGCGAATTGCGAAGGTCGAAGCAAATTCCAGCCGGGTCCTTGTTCAGTCCGTGCCGAAGTACTTCTGGCCGAAATGATTCGGTGCGACTGGATTCAACTCGGAGGTAAGTATCTTCAGGTCGGGAAAGGCCGTTACAACCATCCGGGCGGCTATCGGTGTGCAGAAAAGGTTCGACAGGATGATCGAACTTTCCTTAACGCCGTGATCCTTCAGTACGTTCACTGCCTGCGAAGTTGAGAAGGGAGGAGCGCATGAATAGGATGGGATTAAGGGGGATTTTGATTGTTTTGTTTACCTGTATGACGGTGTTTCCCGTTGCCATGATCGGGTACATCAGTAGCACCTGCCGCCTTGCAATGTCATCGGGAAACCGCGCGTACACCACCTTGGCCGCATGTGTTTCCGCGTCCGACTCGACCAGAATCTTCCCGATTCGTATCGATCGACAGCAGTCGCGCAAACCCTTTTCGAAACGAAGCGCATCGTACGCTTGTAATCGGATTGTTTTTACTGGAGGTTGAAACAACAACAACGTACCTGTTCCATCGCCTCGCCCGATCGTATGATTGACACGCCGCAGTTTCCCGACCGGTACCGCAGCCCATCGTAGATGGCGCCGGTCGGCGTGACAACCGAGCAGTCCGAGTATGGTAGCTGATTGAGGCTTTCCTCGATCACCAGCCTGATGAGCCGGTCCGCGTAGAATTTGAAATCGCTCCTCGTGGTGTTTCTAAAATTAGATGCCGGTCCGGAAGGAAATGACAACGAATTGTGAAACCGTCTTTGGCCGATTACACATTGCATTGTATGCACATGTATTTGCGTCATGTTTTTCCCCCCGGCGCCACTTACTTGTCCCGGATGATCGTCTGCAGCTCCTTCACCTGATCGTTGCAGTCCAGTATTTTCAAATTATCACCATAATCAGCCGGATTTTCCGATAGTACCGGCGTGGTCGTGCCATTGCTTTCGTTGCCGCTGCACATTGTTTTTTCTGATAGTATCTTGTTTATTAATCTATACCGTTTTGTGTTGAATACTGTGATCGCAGCCGGGTGTTACGATTTTTCTAACGTTTTCTTTGTGCTCGTTGCAGTGCCGGTTTCTTTCAGCTGTGCTCTAGTTTCAATGGCACTTTCGTATTGGCAAGAATCGGAAATGTTGTTGGTACGATAAACAGAGGAAACGGGACGGAGAGCATAGGCAAAATCGTTCACTTTCTCATTTCTGACGACACAATGAAGCTGTCTGCGTCAATATGTAGGTCGAATCGGATCAGATCCTACACACGATATCGAAGCCTAGCAAAGCACACCGCCGGCTTGTTTATCTGAGTTCGTCTTCTACCAACATCGGTTGATTCCTTGTGCTTCTGTCCGGCACGGCACGTTATATGGAGCTGAAGATGGAACACGTTTCGTCAGGACGAATGCGCTTTCGAGACTGCGCTTTGACTGTGTCGGCAGATTTCGGGATTCGGAAGATTCGAAGATTCGAATCCCATTTGACGGATTCTAATGATTTGATTCGATTGGGACTCGAATCAGATTTGATTTGTTTGGGACTCCGTTTGATTTGATTCAGACTTGATCTGAATCTATTTGTGGTGGCCGATCGACGGACTGCGCGTTAAGATAAGCATTAATGACCATATGATAAGCATCCACGAGAATTTGATTTTATTTCATGTTTTCAAGTAATTTCCCCTGACTCGTTGATTCGTGGGCACTGATCATCCGAAAATCCGCATTGACACCAGATTAACCATCTTTTCTCCATACACATATTAGGTCCCTTTCGATGACCTTCTTAGCTCCTCCCAATGTTCACCAGATTTCTTAGCTATGGAGGATCATTTCGCTCTAACGTATGAAAAAAACAAACAATTCATAAGATGGACTAACTTTCATCGTCGATAGTATAACAATACACAAGATTAATGAATAAAATTCATTTAACACAAAGCGTTGGCGTCCTAAGCATTAAACAAAAATATTCCTCCGGGCAGTCATGTGACCTGACGGCTGTTGGCCGAAACTTTAGCCTTTGGCCCCTAGGGAAACTAGTCGGGGTTCCGTGTTTTCCAGTTCTGTTGTGGCCTACAACTACTGTTGGATACTACAGTACTGGACGCGACATCATTGTAGAGATCAACAATAGTCAGACTCTTTTGGGAATTTAATGCCTTGAATTCGAAAAAAATTGTCTGTTAACATCAAACAAGTTCACTCTGCGAGAAAGCTGAAAGTGCGAGCAAAACAACAAAATAGTTTGCTTCCCAATTTAAGCCTCAATGGATTCAATTTGAATTATTACTGTTACGCAGCAACATAAATGGCCATATGCGATGGCACAGATTGCCATAATCAAGGCGAAACTATGGTAAAACCAGTAAAAAACCGGCAATTTGCAATCCGTGATTTGATGGATTGGGATTCGGATTCAGAGATCCGGATCTCAAGATGGATTTGAATCGAATGATTCGAATCCCTTCAGGGATTTGATTTTCTCATCACTATCGTTGAACGAAACTGATACCAGGGTTGCCAGACAAAGAGCAAAACAATCCCAATTTGACTAAGGATAGTTGAACAAGCATCAAACCTTGAACAAGCATCAAACCTTGGTTAAAATTTAAAATCATCGTTTTTACGTACGTCCACGTTAACCTGTTCTTTATTCTGCGTCATGTGTCCCAAATATTATGTTGGGCGAAGTGATTTATTTTCGGTGGAGGTTATATCTTTGATGGTAAACAGCTCATCATTCATTAAAAATATTAAAATTGCCATCCCAAAGTAGCACGAAACGATGAGTTTAAAGTCTGCCTCTGCCAGACTTCGATTGAAACAATCTGATCGGTATTATCGGTATCAAAGGTTCAGTTCTTTTGGCGTGATATGCATGAAAGTTGTAAGAAATTTACTATTAAACTAGAAAGCCCACTTTTCTCCAACTATAAACATTTATTGTTGAATTATAAATTTAAAAAACACTTTTTTTTAAACATAGCTCAACGAACTATTCTTATATGTTCACTCTTTGATCTATGATTTTTTTCGGAAATGGAATTCAGCTTCGAGAGGCACTATCAAAGGCGCGTTTGGACTGGCACGTTTTCTAAAAGAAGCATAATATTTTGCAAACTTTTCTTTCTTTCTTTCACTCAACAATTCACTGATGTCATAAAATAAAGTCCTTTTGTGATTTCTACACAATTTTTATTTGACTTTGAATTAAAATACAGATCAATTTCACACGACTGGTTCGCCTCGTTGTAATCGCGTCTAAATTTTGGCAAAAACAATCGTTACAAGCGACATTTACTGTATGATATTTCTAAGCGATGTGCTTGAAAATGATTTATTACAACTTTCATCTTAACTATATACAATCTTTGGTATGTTGAATGTTTTATTGTACGCCGTAAAGTGCGCTCCAAATATTGGCAATTAAAACTTAACTGCAGACGCTCATAGCATAGCCTTACCTAATTCTACATTGTGCTAAACCGATCAACATTGAAAGCACAGATACTTTTATTCGTTATTTGCCTGTTTCGCTTGCTTCTTAGCGTTCAGCAGCACTTGGTAAGGTGTTTTCACTGGTAGCAAGTTGCGTAAGAAGGTGCAAAATGCCCGATGGATTGCTCGGGAAGCAGCGTATCACAAAGTTCAGTGTGCTCAATTTTCCTCGTCCTCGTAGTCGTACATGCCCGGTGGCGGAGAGTCCATCACAAAAAAGTCCATGCATTCGGTGTACAGGCGACCTGGGGGAATGGAAAAACCATCATTAGTTGTGGAACTCTGTGGCGATCGGTGCCCTGTGCATACGCAAGAGGAAAAGATTATTTAAAATAAACAGTTATAACAGTAAAATAACAGTTAGAGGAGTAATACAATTCGTTAGTATATGCAGCATGACGAGCCTGGTTAGTGGAAGAGTTGTAGTAAAGTAGTGGTTCTTCATGTGTCATATGTTTTGAAGGTGATTTTCCGTCCTAGTTATACTCTTTAAGCTAAATTCTTTTCTTCATATGCCACATGAAGGAATATTATATTTCTCAATCAGTTTATTGGCTTTTCTATGTTCTTCTATTGTTTTCAAAGCGAAAGCTTTTTGTTCTACTCTTGGTTTCTCTTGTCGAATTGTCGATTGTGAATTTTCCAATCCAGTACACTTGTACCACATTCGTTTGTTTTGTTTTGTTTTTCCTATTTTTCAATTTGCTATGCAGTTCGTTTCAGTTTGACCATAGTCTTGTTACATGTTGTGGTTTTTGAATAGCGTTTTTTTTTTTTAATTTACAGTGTGTTTCTTTTGCTCAATGTGCTTTTCGATGACCTCTGCTTTGCCTTTCTATATCGTTCAGATTAGGCATATGAATATTACTGTTGCTGTAAAACTTCCGTTACTTTGATTCCTCGCCTGTCGTTTTGTCATTAAACAGGAGAAGATTGTTAAAAATGGTACCGTCCAAAAACATATTAGAACGAATATTTAAGATGAAAAATAGCAACTACATGTATAATACAGATGTAAGGCAGCGAAAATGTGAATGTTGTTTTTTTTGTTTTGAAAATATAAGTAAAAGTTATTTACACACGTTTACTTTGGTTGTTATTGGATGCGTTTGCTAGTGTTAAATAGGGACACAACAGAGTGGGAAAAAGTTACGACATGAAATAGGGCGTGGATGCAAGTTTTGTAAGTACTGAACAAACGTCAGAGTCGCTCACCTTTGGTGATCGGGGATGTAATGCTGATCGTTACTTTCAAAGGGCTTCATCGGTCGTACAAAAAAAAAAGCATTAAAAATGTAAATCATTGCTTCACTTATGAATTTTCCCGTGAGTTTCATTTTCAACCGGTCTCTCCTTCTTCTATCGTAGCATTTTCGTTT
The DNA here is from genome assembly GCA_000441895.2 of Anopheles sinensis. Lineage (NCBI taxonomy): Eukaryota > Metazoa > Arthropoda > Insecta > Diptera > Culicidae > Anopheles > Anopheles sinensis. Next base: position 644,239 of record KE525239.1, on the reverse strand, counting down.
TTTTATCCCCCAATGGTGTATACTAACTGTACGGTGGAATGCGAATTCGCGTAACGGCAATGTAAACAGCTTCCCGTGGTTTTTGATGAACCTATGATCATGATTGCGAAATGCTCCCGCAGAAGATGGAAGAAACTGCACATGGTTCCACATATGCTAAGGATTTAGTTTTCTTTTTCTGCATTGCACAGACAATCCAAAGACGATGAGAGAGATAGAGAGAGAAAGTAAAACAGGAGATTTGATAGGATCTGCCTTGATTTTATTGCATACACGTGTTCCTCATTTCGCTCCAATGGAGCCCAACCGATGGTCTCCCTAAAGTTAGCACCTAAATCTTATACTTTCAGCCAGGCCTTGCTGTTCCGTTTGGTTTGAGTGGTTTGTTTGTTTTTTGGTTATTTTGTGCTTCTTTCTGCTATGGGACTTCGCTTGTGGCGTTGGACAATTTTAACATTCATTTACCACATTGCTTTACTGAAACGTTTCGTAGATTTTTCTTTTCGCTTGCCATGGCGTCTACTGAAGGCAGGTAGTAGACTAGTTAGTTTTGCATCATTCTTCCCTCCCCGGTAGGTGTCCGCTGTGGTTCATGATGTACCGCTAAATTGTGCTGCGACAGTTTGCTTGTTTGTTTGTTTGTTAATACTTACGCCGTTTTGTGAGATTAAAAAAATGTCTATCTATATCTGCTAGTTGTATGTACAAATCAACAGTTAAAACAGAAATTCTAACAGCTCATCGTTTTTGCTATCTTTTCTATTCCCTTTTCTTCTCTTCATTTCTAACCCTTGTCTCACTTCCTTCAGTATATTTTAGTTATTTTTCTATACAGCTCCCCTTCTCTCGAAGGCAGATATCTATACAAAACGTTTGCCATACTAAAACGACCTATTGCTGGATGTGCCCCGAAGGGTTTCAATGGCTGAATCAGTTGCTGTGTAATAGTTTTTACGTTTTTGAAACTCGATACTCCACTCCACATATCCTTTCTTTTCGTATGCAAAGGGGAGCACACGGGAGTGATCAGACCGTTTATGGTTCTGCTATAACTGTTCCGAATCAGCTTTCAAGCGACTTCTTCGACGATTGTTGACGACGTTATCAGAGGGATGATGCGTGGGATACAGGAGAGAAAAAAAAGGTATAACAAAAAAGCTCTAAACCAACACCATAGCCAGAAGCAAGAGCGTGCGCAACTCCTGCAGAGAATATGTTTGCGTGTGTGTGTTTGTGTGTTTGAAGGAGAGAGAAAATGTATGAAGATTCTATTTTCAAGGATATTTGGAGGGAAAATTGTCCACTTCGTTCATTAGTAAATTGTCAGCATCGAATCTCAGGTCAATTAGCTGTAGTAGTAGTAGTAGTAGAGGAAGAAGGCAGAACTGCAAACCATGGTGTGTCCGTCCGCTTTTCCCAATCCCATTGGTGGGCTACCGGAAAGTGGCAATAATGAACACTAACTCACGGAAGCTCCCCAGCTTCCGCTGCGCGCCTCAACGCGGACATAATGCAAAAACTCCTTTCGATTTTAATAACAGTTAGTAAAAAATGAAAATTCTTTCTTGGACAACGAATGGGTTTTGTTAGCGAGACAAGGAATATAAAATTGAGAAAAAAAAACTATCCCACGAGAGCTTTGGGCGCGGAAGTGGCGAGCATAGTCGATGCATTGAAGCTCTTGCAAGCTATTTCATTCTTTTAGACACACGTGAAAAGGTAAAAATAATGCTGCGCTGTGAGTGAGTGGAAAATTTGTGATTTTAATTTACACTTTTGTATAACTTCTTCGACGAGCCTTACAATAGACATTTATTTGCTTTCATTTGGCAGCATCATCGGAAAACGATTAAACAACTTGCATTGTAGGCCCATTTCTTTTTTGTTGCAACATGGTGTTTGCATTGGTTCTCATTCGTTTCTCATCTGCACTTGCGCAATTTCCTTTGCAAAGATCCACTTTAAACGTGTTTTCCATTTCCATCGTTTTGGTTACTACTTTTGCGTTCGTTTTCGTGTTTTTCTTCATTTGCGTTCAATACGGGGTTGCGAGTTCTAGAGTCGCGTTGGCATTATCCAAGAGAATTGGAATGTTGGTTGATGATTCATTCATTAATTTATTTGTCGGATTTGTATTTGTTTTCTTTTTTCTTTTAAATATTACTTGTTCTTAGTTCGTTTGTTATTTCGTCGTGTTAGCTGCAAAAGTACGGATACATAATTTACTTGGGCCCGGTCGAAGGATTTCATTCGTAGATTCACGTTTCTGTTTTCCGCTGTCTGTCTGTTTCTTTTGGTAGTTTTATCCTCTTTCGCTCGGCACTTCTTAAATAAACATAAACAATAAATAAGTTTCACTTTATACATTATACACAAATTTGTACTATCAAATTCTCTTCTCATGGAGCAACGCGCCGTCGATCCGCAAATCGATCGATCTCCTTCCTCCGTCGTGCTGCCGTCTTGTCGTTCTTAACACGTTTGTTTTATTTACTTTTTACTACTCGTTCCGTTGCGCACACTTCCGGGTCGTTCCAAGTGTTTCCCTTTCATATGCATATTTACAACCGACTAATATCCGGAGATGGAAGGAGTTTCCGTGGCGCTTGTGTCCTTCGTCCTTGGGCCGCTGGCGTCGATAGCACGAGCTGTAGGCTGCAGGCACAGAACCACCTTGTTTTTCCTACGGTCTAGAGATTGTCTACTAGCGTTAATTTTTGGTTTTGATCGTTTGACTAACTGCTATGAGGCGAGAGTCGAGTCTCTGGAAGGCAAGACACCGATGGAAAACGATGCTGGTCCTCCACAAATCCGGCTCGTTTCAGTGCTCAGGGGGGTTTCGTTTGTTTTTCCTGCTCCATCTTCCAACACATCCCCCCCGCTTCACCGTACAACAGGCCTGTTGCCCTTGCTTGCTTGGTCGTTATCAAGCGGACCTGCCCTTCAACTCAAACGCTCTTGTGCTCATGTGCTGCCATTTCCGTTCTAGCAAACTGCCCGAAGTGCAGCAGTGGTTAATGGTCTAACGATTGGTTGTTGTAGTTGTTTTTTTTGTAGATTTTTTGGTGTTATAAAGCCTAGGGGTTGTTTTAGCAATAATAACCTGCGTATCGCTGTGATGTACAGTCTTGCTGCTTGTTCGACGAGGTCGGCTGGAAGTTGCTGTCCTTGCTTTCGCACCGCAGCCCAGAGAATCCAACCGGACACCTGAAAACGAAGCATAGGTCGAAAGAAAGGAAACGTTGTTGGTGAAATTGGCAAACAGCTGGAGCAATCGGTTTGAATTAGCAATTCCGTTCTCACTAAGGCCTAGTAACCAAGCTTTAATTAGTTCCAAAAAGTTTTGCTCCATAAATATATGAAATTGCAACATAAAGGCTTTATTTATATTAAAAACTAATTCTTTGGGAGCTGTAGTCCTTGCTTGCTCTTCGAAAACCGTCGGTTTGTTAAATTTTATAATCAAATTTAATAAAAAAAAAAATTGTACTAAAAAAGTGTAAAACGCTTGGTAGTCAACGTGTCAAGCTCCGAACGCTTGCATATAGAACACTTTTCTTTCTTCTTTGGTTTTGAATTTTAGAACAAGACTACTTGGATTCTTTTTGTGATTCTGAATTCTAGAAATTTAAGGTAAAGTTCGAAAGGTATTTAATTTCATACTAGACTTTATCAACGTTAGTCAACACGATCAACCAGCAAACCGTAGTAAGATACCTATTTATTATACCATTTTTTCGTATCTTTGTCTTTGGCATAGGGCTAATAGAGAGAACTGAAAACAATAGGTTTTAACCCACGCTACAAAACAAGCCCAATCTTTTAACACGTTGACTGCCATGGCTATCATTTTTGATAGCCAGCTGTCATTAATTCTAAAAAGTTTTTGCCCCATAAATATTTGAAAATGCAACATGAAAATTATAGTAATATTAAAAACTATTTCTATGGAAAGGTTAGTCTTTGCCTGGTCGTTGAAACTCGTATGTTTAATAAATTTTATAACCAAATTTAGTCGATAAAGATTGTTCTAAAAAAGTGTGCTAAAACCGCTTGGCAGTCAACGTGTTAAACTAATAAAGACCTATTTTTATGTGGCACAAAATCCCCTAAGTAGGACTGCCATGTGTCGCCCCAATCGAAGAAAGATAATTCACACATAAATTGCAAATAATACTCTTCTCTTTTAAAACAATCAGTACTATACAATAGCCAAAGTGTAAAAAAGATAAGCAGCGCCAAGGAACAAATTTTAAATAGTAAGGGGTACATCTAACAACAGTCTCAAGTGATTGGGACACTTAGGTATGGTACGATTACAACGGCCTGATCGTGTCGATAACGTTTTCTTAGTGTTTTCCCTGATAGGAAAAAGGTATGCATTGGGATATTTACGAGCACCCCAGTTCGCCGAGGCTGTCGAAGTCGTGGCACGTTCCGCCGTTGTGACAGAAGACCTCCCGGTGGCTGTCCGTGCAGGTCCGCCAGTAGCCGGTCGGGACGGTTGGTTCTGCAAAAGGGAGAAAGCGAGAGAGAGAGATAGAGGATGGACGAGGGCAGGGAATAAAATGGTTGTTCGCGTGTTAAGTTGACTTACTTGGTAAGGTAATTTTAACGTGCGTCGAGTTGAACGCGGACGAATTGTTGTATCTATTTTTGGCCCGACACTCGTACTCTCCAGAATCGGCCGCGCTGGTGTTGAAGATGATCAGCTCGGACCGTTTTCTGTAACACAAAAAAGGTGGAAGAAAAGAAAAATGGTAGATCCCGCGATTAAAGTGGGTGGCGACCGAGAGTTTTGGAGGGGGTTGGCTGGGTCTTTAACACTCACTTGAGATGCACTTGTGCGTACTTGGTGGCGTTTCGGTTGATCAGCCGCTTATCTTTGAACCAGGCCACCTTCGGCGGCGGCTGGCCACCGACCCGGCACACCAGCTTCACCCGCTTGCCCTCGACGCGCGTCACGTTCGGTGTGATGGAGTGGATTACCGGCCGGGTACCTGCGGGAACGGAGGCAGGGGAAAAAAGGAAAATAAGGAAAAAAGAAATGAATCACTCCGCGAATCAGAACGGCCGCGTTTTAGCACTAGGGCTGGGTGAGAACTCTTAGTTGAATATTTATTTACTAGACCAGTCCGGGGTTTTCGTTTACTTTTCCGGCAAAGCAACACACCACCACCGGCCGTTTCCTGTCTCCTGGGGTGGAAAATGGGGGAATCCGCGAGGTGTGTGGAAATTTGCACCACCACACTCCGGGGCCGTGTTCGAAAAGCGATAAATTCGGCCGGTGGCCACGTACACTTTCCCCCCGTAGCAGCGTATCAGCATCGGCAGCTGTTCTCCACTCTTGGAAAGAAACCTCTCCTGCTAAGAAAGCAGAAGGGAACAGCTTTACTCAGCAGCTGCTGCTGATCTCTATTGGTCCACGACCACCAGGTTTTTATTTTACCCGCTAGGTGGTTTTTCCTTCCAACGTGTCTGTGTGTTTTTTTTCTCTCCTCCCATCCCGCTTTTCACCAAGTCCATTTTTACGGCCTCTTCAGCATGTGTGGAAAAATAGAAAACACACCCAGGGAACATGCGAAATTTGATGAGGTTTTTGAACTGGCCGGACAGTGAGTGCTCTATGATCTGGTCCGTGGGGGAGGGAGAGCGCGTGCGCACATCGGCCTTGCTCCACCCTGGCTCACTCCCCCCTTCGAACGCCCGATCGAGGACCTCCCAGTGCAGAGCTGTTAAATGGTTTGTTGGAGGAAGAATCGAAGGCGGGTGTGGTTCACAGGTTTATTGGATGTTGATTTATGGACGCCCCGAATCCGGGACGCCGGTAGCGCGTGGTCGTTAACGTTCCAACGGCAGGGTTTGCCTATAAGAACCCCCTTTTAATCTTACCTGCGGCATTAGATTTTATCTAAAAGGACGCTGATGTAGTACGACTTGCGATCGACTAGACAAAATCGTCGATCTACACTAATCGAACTTCTTACTTTGTATTAAAGTTTGTTACGTCATCTTGTATAAAGTTCTGGTATTTACTATTACTCCTGTATTTACTATGTGATATGTGTTGCTGATGTGGAAAGACACCCCGATTGGGACAGAAAATGACATTGAGCGCAAGACTTGGTCTGTGTGAGACTTGTGGCCAAAGCGGATAAATACAAAGCTGTTACCAAATCCCCCAAAATCTCGAGCCCCTCAATGCAGCCGACACGGTATAGAAGGCACATCGTCCTCCCTCGGGTACCCGCGTTACCCACAAATGCACACCTGTGTCAACCTGGTGATGTCATGGGACTTTCCAGTCCATCGGCGTGATTGGGGTGCGGCGCGTGGCCCTAGTTTCCTATATAAGCCGCCCTCTCCGTGGGCCGACCTGACAATCGTCGACGTTCAGTAAAAACGCCACTCTTCGCCAAGATGTTTAAGGAACTGGTCTTGTTCGTAGCCGCCGTCATCACGATGCTCGTCGTCTCTGCCCCGGCTGCTGACTACTGGCCCTGCCTGAACGCTGCCTAAGCTGCCCCGCTCACCATCTACCTCTACCATGGCCCTTACCATCGGCAACGCTGACCCCGCTCTAGGATGAATATAGTTACGTACCACTGATTGAACCTATCGCAGACATGAACATCTCTAATAAAAAAAACAATAGCACGTAAAGTTGGTTGAACTGGTCCCGCGTGTGTGTTTTTACTTTGTGTGTGTGCGTAATGGTCGTGAGGCAAAGGAATTAGTAGTCGATATCACAACCGATCAGATTCCAAACAAGGGAAGTTCTGACTTTAGGGAATGTTTCAAGCTAGAAACCTTTTTCGATCGGACTTCAGTAGAGGATGTTGTATCCAGACATGGCACTTCAGTAATTTGGGAATTTGAACAGCTCTACATACCAGAGCGTATGCCAAAGTTTTGAACAATTGTAAGCCATAGGAAGATGTAAGACAGTTATTCGCAAAGATTGCTACTGGCGGCTTCATCGGTACTTCCGGATAACTTACGAGGAATTTTGTGCTGGAAGATCACCTGACCAACTTAACCTGGCTTTTCCATAGTTCATCCTCTCATGTACTCCTGTATTGCCTCCTTGCAAATCCTTCAACACATCTTTTATTTCTTCAACAAGGGTAAGAAAGCTGCGTCAGGTTTCGACCCAGTCCTATCCTTGGAAGTGCAAAATAAGAACTAGGTGATAACTCGGTGAGCTGGAGATATTTGACTCCAGAGCTTCATTTACTCTGCGAATTGCACTGAGAATAGTTAACATCTTTGAAGCTGGGTAGGATTGATCAAAGTTATATTCCTCCGAGACTGATCCTCTTGTTGATCAGTCAGTTGTGTGTTATTGCCAGGTGTTGATCGAAGAGCTAAACACTGTCTAGTATTAATCCACCTAGCTGTTACCCCCGATCGAGTTCAACTTATGTGCAGTTCGATAACAAAACTATACCGTAAGGTAAACCCCCTGGCCATTTCCACTTATCCTATCCCAACTGCATATTCGGAGTTCCTTCCGCTCTTTCTGGACCGCCTGTGTTTTTGGGCGGACTTTGGTGGCGTTGCAGTGCCAACGAAATTGGATGCTCGGCTCTGAACTTATTCAGCCACGTCAGCATTCCGTACGGCGGGCACAGGCGGGGTACCTTTGTGAATATATGCGGACACCAGCGTGGTCGGATTCTCTTCTCCCCGCCGCTCCGGGGTTCCCTCGTTTTGGCTCCGTCGCGATCGGCAGCGGGAATAATGTGCGCAGACCCCGAAAGCGGGGAACGCGAAGGACGACGGCGACGACGACGGTGATCAAATAAACAAATCATTGTTTGCAAATCGCAAACAGACACACTCCGGCACGGGCGCGGAACATGGACGGTGTTTGTCGGCAACGGCTTCACAGTGCCGGCGAGGGACGTGGACGAGAATCTGCCAAAACCATCGGCCGGCGGCCAATGTTGCCGCCGGTACCGCCGTTCGCCCCCCGCCCGTCACTGTTTGCCGCCGACGAGATTGATCGATTTCAATCTATATTCATTCCAGTTTGGGAATTTTTATTATGCTTGCAGTTTTATTTCACCACACTTCTCCGGCGGTGTGCGTTTATTTATAAGTTGCTTCGAACATTTTAGTGTTTTTCTTTAGTTCTTCGTCGCTGCTGCTGCTGTTTTCTGCTTCACGAGTTTTTCTTTTCCCCTTCTTCATGGTTGTATTTGGAAGATTGGAGAATTTAAAACTCACAAAAAAAAAACATTTTGAGTTTGCGCTTTTTTTTGCAATCCCCCTGCTCCCCTCTCGATTCTTTTCTATTTGTTGAATTGTTGAATTTTAAAACTGCCCCATTCAGTACCGCTTTGCGTTTTGATGCTTATTTATTTCATTTTAGGTACGCCGACGCAGCCAACGTTTGCAAGTTTGGCACCCCTGGTTCGATTGCATGTCCGACCGGACGCGCCAAAGAAGTCTGGACAGTTTGTTTGTTTAATAAAATTACAAAAATAATAAAAAAAGCACTAGCGAGCTGCATTTTTATTACTGCATCCAAAAGTCTCGATGGTCGTCTCGGTGGAGATGAATCGATGTGATTACAGACATATTGGAGCTGGGCAAAATGGAATAACTTTTCAAGTGCACAATAACTCGGAACAGTTGTGAGACCTTGCACAAATATCGGTATATCTTTCCTTTATTTTCAAAATAAAAATACAATATTTCATAAATACTTCCATGATTTTCCAACGCCATAACGTACCGATTGCATACAAATAGGTGCATACAATGTAAGGCCGCGTCATTTGAGCAAACACCGAAAGCGTCCATTCGCCAAGTGCACGTGCTTCCCGCTGAAAATAGCATCCGTGGGACAGGTGGGACGCATCTCGGATTGTCTGACCCCAGAGCTCATCCCGGACCGCAAAGCCCCGATCGTGGTTGAGCAATCCAAATGGAAAGGAACAAGGGGGAGGGGAACCCCAACAGTCCCAAAAACGAACGAGAACACGCAATATGGATGACAACTAAAACGAACAGCGTCGTGCAGCGTCGTGCGCGTACGGTTAAAATGCATTTCAGTATGGTACCGCACCGACCGATATCGATTTCACATCGGTGACATCGGCGAGACAAGACGTGGCCCGTCCGAAACCGTTTGTTCGGGGCGGGCGCTGTGCATGCTGCTGATGGCGATGATGGTGATGCTGATTGAAAGCCATACGATCCGATCTGTTTCCACTCCAAGGCTGGTGGGTGTTATTTGTTTTATCTTGTTTTTTATCCATCCCCGGAATAGGCACAACCCGGCGTTCACCCGGTCTCTACATTCTCGCTTGGAACGCGGGCTGTGGTGAGGCTTGGTCTCTGCATGGTCGTGCGCATACCTTACGGCGTCGTCTAGCAACAAAACTCAGGACTCAGGAAAATTGTAGTTCTACTTTTGTGCCTACATAAACACTACAATCCAAAAGCGTCCAATTTGACCTCTTATCGTAAAATTGTTGAAAATCTTTTCAAATAAAAATAAAGTTTTCCTTAGTATCCCAAACTGATAATTCTACTAGCGACCAAAATTTGACCACTTATTTTGAACAACTTCATTTTTTATTAATTTTTTTATCGTTAAATTATGAACTTTTCTTCAATATTTTTGAATCTAATGCATACTTTATTTCTGCTGGAAGTGGGAAACAAACTTAAAACGTTCTAACCTGTCCTTTTTCCCTTAAAATAAGCTTCAGGATGTATGACTCCTGATGACTACAGGATCCTGATTTATAACTCCATCCTGCCAAAAGATGGTAAACAAATACATAAAACAGTAGCCAGTTACAGATTCAAAAACTTCACAAACAACGAACCTGTATCGTTTTTAAAATGAGCGAACAGACCACCACAATATCGAACGTAGTCTTGTGTTAACAAAGAACGGTTTAATTTTTATCACTTTTGAAATGTTTAATTGTTTCACTGCTGATTTGCTTAAAATTATGTAGGGTAAGTGCTCCCATAATGGTGCTAGTACCAATAGTGGAGGTTTTGCAATAAAATCCTTACTCTACGAAGAAATAAATACAATTGCATTATTAACCCTTGTAAAAAAATTTCTTTGATCTTTTACGGAGTGTTTAAAAGATAAACCTTGCCACTACGTTATATATTAAGGCTCCAAAATTCATATTTTCCAAACAGGTTCTATTCTATAACAGGGGGTCCGCGACAGCCGAGCGGTAGCGCCGGTTAGAAAATCAGCCCCTGACCTCAACGGCGGGTTCGAATTCCATCCAAGACCGGGCCCTTCCCTGTACGAGAGGAGTGACTATCCACGTACACAAAGGGAAAAAGTCTTGTAACCCTTAATGGGCAGGCATGACCAAGAGGTCGTCACACCAAGAAGAAGAAAACAGGTTCTATTAAAATGCTGGAATTTATCAGGAGTGCCATGATTTACTTAAGGCTATGAATCACCGCAAATTGGTCTATATGACGGAATGCGTTGGTCCATGACTAAGACAATGCATTTGTCTATGAGTAATTTGGCAGTTCTGTTTGAAATATGCTGCAAAAATAAATTACAGTCAGAATATATCCAATATTTTCCAAGTTTTTCAAGTACTACCACCAATATAGGAACACGATACCCCCACTATAGGAACCATACCACCATTAAAGGAACAACCATCTAGGAAGAAATTACCTCTTTTCTTCAAGTATTTTTCGTGATAAACGGTGAAAATAGATGTTTTTCTCAAGAATAATGGTATTTCGATCATAATTAGTATACAAATGTAAAATATTCTGTTCGTGACACTTATAAACTACATCATATTGTTAGTAACATTACTAATTGCGCCACTATTGGTACAGTTACCCTAATTGGTTCGCTCGTGTTAGAAAATTGTTGGTTCAATAACCAAAAAAGGACAAGAAAAGAATCAAGCTGTTCGATTATTGATATTGACCATCATAAAGTTGATTTTGACTGTAACGTGATGCTTAACACTAGACACGAAGCGCACGATCGTGATCTAGTGGACTGTAAGGTTCCTCTGTCGTTCGCAGAAGATTAAAAGATGAATGAATTTAGTGAATTTTCCGTACATCCGTATCTTCACTCTTCTCTGCCGCGTTGAACGATCGCCCCCGGGGAAATGTCATTGGCCCGTCAAACAGGAAGGCGCCCCGGGTTAGGAAACACTGCCAAACACTGTCGGGTCCTCTCGGCTGTGTTCAATGGCTGTGTACGTCTGGCGTACAGCTCGCGGCGAAGTGCCCAGTGACGCCAGTTACCATCTCCAGACAGGGTTGGCAACTCCTACGGCCGGCGGTAGGGAAGACGAGGATCGGCTGGGGGGTGGATGAATGTCCTCGTGGCGGAAGCCACTTTGGCAGTGGTTCAAGTCGTCACCGTCGTAGTCATTCATGTCCCGCACTCGTACCGTCTTGAGCGGTTCTATTTTAGTGCAAAACTAGTAGGTGGACATACAGAACAGGAAAAGGGTAAAATCGTCGAGGAGATCCGCACGTCGTCGAGGACCAACGCTATTCCCAGACGTCTGCAAGTGCTTTGACGAAATTAGTCATTACCTTCCCAGTCAATGAATAGGTCCGGAAGTGGCACGTAGATGCGATAGGAAAAATAGTTGGAACACACCCTAGCATTTCTTGGCAATTGTGACTGAGAAAAAAAAGGTGGTAGACCGTATAATCCATCCATTGGATGCCGGAACCTGCACCCGACCGCATTGAGGTGCATTTCATTTTGATGATTAAATAAACACTAAACCTTTGCCAATTCGGAGTTTTCTAGCACTTATCTTAAGCGATCTTCAGTTTTTCCTTTGGAAGGGGTTTACTTTGTGTATGGGTGGACGTGAATCGGAAACTGTAGGCCACACGAAACCCCGACGCTCGGAGGTGTCACACATGGACTCAGTGGACCTCCGACATATGCTACGTTAAAGACTCGGGTGTTGGGGAATAAAAATAAAACCAATTATGCGCCGTCTGCACTGGGATGGATGATGGATTTGGGGAAGCAACCAACACAGGCACACACATACACTCCGAAAGGGAACCGTCCAAGACTCGGGCATCCTCCTCCTGCTACTTCTTCGCCTTCTTTCCGGACAGTCAACAGTGG
>KE525239.1:609901-632092 GCA_000441895.2 Anopheles sinensis | reverse complement strand
CCGTAGTCTAAGTACCGCCCAAAGAAACGCCGTTGTACTAGAAACACCAGAAGTCCCGAACGAGAGGTGGAACCTGGGAAAAGTGGTCTTGGAAAACTCAGTCGACTCTTTCACAGCAGTTTTCCCTCGTAGAAACACACCAAGCCAAGAAAAACACCGGCCACGTAAGTACCCGGTTTCTTTCTTACGCCTGAGGTGAAACGAAACGTGTTGCACCCTCCGCGCCCTTCATGTCTCGAACTTCTGAACGAATGGTACTCGAGCATGTGTGTGTTTTTCTAATATTTTACCCTTAGTACAAGAGAAGAAAAGTTTAAACACACTAGTGCGCCATCGGTAATGGTTGTTATTGGAACAAATATTGACCCACCATCAATAAATTTCCAATAAACATGTAACCGTATATCTCGGTCGGCCAGATGCACACGAAGAGACTCCTCTTCCCTTGGGGGAGTGCACTTCTGTCCTCGAAGCTGGCTACAGAAGACAGAAAGAGGGAGCGGTTCTCGGGTGGAAAACTCGGAACCGGGACATACGAGGACACAACACAAACGGTGTGACGTATTTGGGACTAAGTGTCTACGCAACGTGCGTCAGTTCACACCCAAGCTCGAGAGGAAAACCGAATGAAGGTTCTCAATGAAACCCACGCAAAATTTAGCACAAAAAAACACACCAGAAGAAATCCTTCTGGCCGGACGAAACTGCAAAACAACGTCCCGTGCGTAGAGTATGAAGAATGAGCCGTCCATCTTTTTGAGGATCGCGAGAACCAGATTTTGGTAGATCGCCTATTGCGTAGGCTTAGGAGCACGCCAACGCTAGGTGTGCCACTGCGTACGGCAGTCCGAGAGCCCTTGACCGAAACTGGCGGGTACGTGGCGGTGGTGGTCCGGTAATTAGTGACAAATTGGCAGATTGACAACTGTCAATCCGCACGCAACCCGCTCGGGACATTGCCGAGATCGCTCTCGGTATCGTCATCCGCGTTCAAGATCTCCAATGTCGGCCCGTTGAACAATGGGCGATATTGATTCCGAATTGCCTGGGAACTCGCACACAAGTGCACACATTGTGAACGGTTGTGCGCGCTCAGTCAGTGACAAACTGAAGCGAGACCCGACTGGTGTTTCGATTACTCGCGATACACGCGCGTCGGCGTTGAACACCCTTGCGATCGCTGCAACTCTAGGTGACACGATCGTAACACCATCGGTAGGATCTGTGCACTCTGGCCATTGCCAGGCGGATGCCCGATGTCTTGATGCATCGTCGACTTCATTCGAACTCACCCGCGGTGCCATCACCGTCCATCATCAAAGGGTAACAGTGGCGGGCGTGGCAGGGTTCTGCATTAGCAATTAAATGAAACCTCACACCAGCCGTTGGTGTTTCCTACCATCCTAACCCCTAACGCACCCGGACGAGGTGGTCATATCTCAGCACCCCCTTCGAGTGTTTCGTCGATTTCATTGCGTTTGAAGTCATGCGCAAGACGCATTTGCCGATGGCCACATGTATGTGCGAATGTGCCTGCTGGCGCGTCATTCTGCAGCGAGCTTCGGTAAGATTTTTGCCAGATTTTTCCCGACAGGGTTAAGTCCAGTCGTGGTTTGAACTTCGAGTGTTCGAGCGTCACTGCTTAAGCTCGGTAATTAACGCGTGCGTCCGCCGTGTTGCAGACGGGGAATGATGATAGGAAGATCCGAGCGATTGTTGATGGGTAGATACACCAGATGATGATGATGATGATGATGGTGGGCAGACATGCGATTTCACATGTTTCATTTTGTTAATATGTCGACCAGTGAAGTCAAATCAAATGTGCACAGTGCTGTAGTGAAATCATTCGGAAGAACAATATTGTTATGTCACCATAAATTCTATTAAACCGAAATTCTATTAACACGTTGACTGCTATGGCTATCATTTTTGATAGCCAGCTGTCATTAGTTCTAAAGAGTTTTTGCCTCATAAATATACGAAACTGCAACATGAAAATTATAGTAATATTTAAAACTGATTCTCTGGGCAGATTAGTCTTTGGCAGATCGTCGAAAACCGAATGTTTAATAAATTTTATAACCAAATTTAATCGAAAAAGATTGTACTAAAAAAAGTGTTAAACACATTCGATCAGTACCATGCTATCAATTGTTTTCGTCAAAATATACAATTTTTCTGAAGTCACAGTTGCTTGTGAGATAGTAAAGTTTACATTCGATTTACTAATTACACGAACATCTGCTCCAGAGTTGGTTCGGAATGAGTTAAACAATATTGGTATGTCTTCAAAAATGACCGAAATTCTATTAACATGTTGACTGCCAAGCAGTTTTAGCATACTTTTTTAGAACAATCTTTGTCGATTTAATGTGTTGAAAAAATGTATTAAACAGTCGGTTTTCGACATCCAGGCAAAGACTAATCTTCCTAGAGAATTAGTTCATAATATTATTACAATTTTCATGTGGTTTTTTCAGATATTTATGAGACAAAAACTTTTTAGGACTAATGACAGCTGGCTATAAAAAATGAAAGCCATGGCAGTCAACGTGTTAAACACCAGTGATCAGTACAATGCTATAAATTGTTTTCGTCAAAATATACAATTTTCCTGAATTCACAGTGTTATGTGAGAGGGTAAAGTTTACAATTGATTTCTCTATTACACGTGCAAAAATTCTTCCTCACATTGATTCAGTTCGATAGTTTGATTCAAAAAAGAAAAATTGCGATGAAGTCTGTAATTGTTTCTTTTTTCTTGTTCTTAGATGAAAATTAAAGAAAATATATAAAATACAATGAAACGAAGTTGAAAAAGGAGATTCTTAGGTAATAGAATAAATTATAAAATGTCACAGCCACAACCCCAACTGTCAAAAAGGAACCAATGCAGGCCAATCGTAAAGTACGAGAAAAATTCAGCAAACTATTGCTGACTCGCTTCACATAAAATAAATGAGGTCGAAGATATGCAGGCCCGAGGGTTGGCTTGGAGGGCACTGAAATGGACGGTTCAGGTCGATTTAATCATGTTGGCACATTTCATTGATTACAGTACCAGGGAAAAGGGTTGCATTGAATCCCGATCCGTCCCATGCAAGGGGGAGGAACAAACGACAATTTTGCAACGTCGGTGCAATCGACGGCGCGATTGGATGAAAAATTATGAATGGCCAGTCAAACGTAACCTTGTCGTACGATAGACGTTTTGGCAAGCGCTTGCGGGGCAAAAAATCCGACCCGTGTTTTGGGGGATACAGAAAAATGAAGAAAATGTCACAAATTGAATCGGGCTGAACCTTTAAAAATACTGACTACCGGCGCACAAATGCAAACGGAAGGAACTATAACGTCTATGTCTGCATGTGCGTGGTGTGCTCAGCTTTCAGTTGCTCGAGTTGGATGGCCGGAAAAAATCGAACTGATTTTTCGTTTTTTACCAACCCTGCCAAACAAATTGGGGGTTGGCTATTTTTTATTTTATTTTTTTTGTTTAGCGCGTACTATTGCTGTCAGTTGTTTCATATTTTTTTCTCCCAATGTCCCATTGAAAAGTTTACACCAAACCGCCGAGGTCGTGGGGTTGTGGTGGAAGGAAAAATAAAATTTCGAAAAATTGTTGCAAACTGGCAAAACAGAGCAGAGACGCGGGCTGGCAGAAAAATTTCGCTACTTCAGGCTCTTTGTTATTTGTATTTACTTATATTGTTGTTTTTTCGGCAGTGTGCAAAAATTAAATCTCGTTCGGTTTTGTGTGTGTGTGTTTTCCTACTTCACTTTTGTCCGTCAATCCAACCTACTACTCCGCGCGCATATTTATGCTTCAAAAACCCCCAAAAAACCGGGATTCGCACACCGCCTCACTGGGGTGGGCCCATCCTCCCGCTCCATACCTGGCGCCCTCAAACCTTCCTCCCTACCTCACTACCACCATGCACTAATGACAGTGATTGAACGAGCGGCAACACCGCAAGAGTCGCCGGGTTTTGTGGTGAGCCGCAACCGAAACCGACTGGAGTGTGAAAACAATGGCCAGCCGGTGGTCCCAGGAAGCTTCCGGGGCTAGGAACTAGCCGCGCAGGAAGCGAGATCAGCGAAAAAATGGCAAATCGCGATCGCAATCTTGACGTGCGCTTTTTTTCTACCTCTCTCTATCTCTCCCCTTTTTTCGCTATCTCCCGCTTCACGTTTTTGGCAAACGAAAACAAAGGAACCGAACGAGCGAAAAAACTACAACTAAAATAAAGAAAATTGCGGAAAAGTAGCGCAAGAATTAAGTCGATCGCATGGGCGCACAATACGTGATGGGAAGGAAGCTAAGTTCGTGTACTCCACACCTTTCCACGATGCGTTCTCCCAAATCCCCCCAAGAGGACCCTTGTGATGGGGCATGAGTCCTATACAATCACAAAACACAGTAATGAGGTTGATTCTAGGTAGGGAAAATTCAGTGATTAGTTAAACATAGACCCTTGGGAAAAATATATAAAATAACCTAATATGAGGTGGGATGGCATACGGATCCATTCATTTTTAACGATGGTTAAAAATCAACGATCATCAATTTTCATAGATCTAGGATCTCGAAATTGACCTGGGTTTATCCCGTGCGTGGAGCAAGGATCTCGTTTTTCTGATTCTAACGATCATTTATTTCGACCTAAAACAATAGGCAAACGAATCTGTTTCATCGAAAATGAACTAGCGTCATACCATAAATTGCTTGCAAACATGTCGTTAGCTATATTCGTGAAATCTTCCTGAAATGTAAACATAATTAGCTTATCACCAACCATTTTCCAAACTGCGTGGTCCAAGTATCTTTATCAATTTTCAGTTAAATAATGCGTTAAAAATAGTGCATTTACACAACGCACATCATCTGTATCTAAGAGGATATGATCGAGACTTTTCCTTAGACATTCTGAGGCATTTTTGAACGCAAAGATAAACAAGAAAAATACCCTGATCCAGTTCACAAAAATCTGCATATAAAGGAGGATAAATGAATGCAAAAAGTCCAATAAATATTACCGGTTTCGGCTTCTTTCATTTGCAATACCTATTCGAAATTCTCTCAAACCAAGCCCGGAAAGTTTTCTTAGGTTTAATTAAATTTGAAAGCTCAAATATCTGCTAGTTATATAAATTTGATTTCAGTTTCGGATTTCAGCTTCAGTCAGATATATGAGTTAAAGTTTTTAATCCCTATCAGGTGTTGGCCTTACATTATAAAGTGCTATTTATTTTTATGTTGCATTTTTCAATTTTTCTTTTACATAGAGTACGAAAATCTTACGTTTTGCTTGGTAGCCTTAAATTTAAGAGCTGTAATATAGAAAAGTCACGAAACTCAAAGCCAAGCATCGATCTTTTGTTTACAGATTCATCTTTTAAACCATGTATTTGCATGTTACAAATGGCCTTCTATAAACTAATGCAACATGATGCTGTTCAAAGACCATCATTTAAGAATGGTAACTGATTCGCGAACTAATCCAGTGGCACTGCTTTTTTTTCAATGCGTCTGACTGTTTGACGATTCGAAAATCTGTGGCATCGCTTATTTCTAGTTTTTGTTTTTTTTTGTTTATTGCTTGCCAACCAGGTCCGTGCACCATTTAAACGCTGAGCCTGTGTGCGTGTCTCTGCCGTTTTTTAATTCTTCATCCACCGGGCAGTCATGGTGATTAGCGGCGCGCAAAACCAGCGTTACGTGACTACTTCCGGTCAGTGGCAGCCAGACGAAGCAGCGGGCAAAGTTTGCAATTTTTGCCACCGCTAGAGCATCCGCCGCAACATTAATGACAAGCCGCTTTCCCGGAGTCTCTGTATTTCTCTATCTCTCTTTTTCTGGCTTTCCCACCCAACCGACAAACGGCGGGCAAACAAAAGGGATCACACCACGGCAAGATGGATCAACTGGTGTGTATCTTCGGCGTTCGCTCCTCTTCGGCGCTACATTTGGCAAACCAATTTCGCAAACAATTGCAAACGAGCGGCATCAGATGGGTGACAGTCTGTGGAGGAGGTGGGTGGTGGAGGAATTGGCAAACTACTTGGGCCAAAACTCCCAGGAAGTGTAGGGAACTAAAATCTGCGCCATCAGAAGGTTGGACCGGCGGACCGGGAAAACAAAAAGCACTTTAAAACGCAACATAGCGGAACATGCGCCAGTGACTTCACCGTTTCGCTCTATGATGCAAAACGCAATGAAAGGCTTAAAAATGAAAAATGTAATGCCAAATAAGAATCAAAAAGAAACCGCGCACACAAACACACAATATGCTGGTCCCATGCCGTCTGGATCGGAAGGAAATGGCGCAAAGTTGGACACAATCCCACGAAAATGAAACGATCACAAAAATTCGCGAATTACAACCCAAAAGCCTTGGTGGACTCCGGGTGGTCCCGCTTCCGTTGCGGGTTCGTCGCACGCAAGGAATAGTTTCAGATGCAACGGTTCGACCTCTTAGAGAAGTAAGAAGACATCATTCGACTGTAGGTGGCATCGTTGGTAGATTAATCGTACCTTCTCGGTGGTTGTTCTCAAACGGCGAAGAAGTCATGAGAGAAAAGGTGCCGAGGATTATATCTGCAAACGCTAACCGGGCAGCAACAGAACAGCTAGAAAACCTTACCCAAAAGTCAACCGATGAGAATGGAACGAATGGGAAATAGTGTTCGGTGCTTGTCATGAGAGGCTTTTAAGTCCACGCGATTCTTGTAGTGCACCTGTACGTCTGTAAGGCGGTTAGTTTTTCATGTTGGTCAATTGACTTTTTATTCCGTTGCTCCCACGCGATCAATGCCTCCATTCCGGGGCCAATTTGTCAAAAATTTGTTTGAGACAAATTTTCTGAGAGACCAAAGTCAACGATTGGTTTTCATTTTTCATTTTCCAATTTAGAATTTGATTCACTCGCGAGAAAATAGGAAAAATAAATGTTTACACGCACATTTTTCAGTTTAATCCAATCAGTGTACTAAATGTTGATTCATTTCAGTATGTTTTTCTTACATATGTTGTGGAAATATATGTCTTCTAATATGTTGTGGAGAACACGGAATGATTCCAGTGACGGTTAAAATAAAGCACAATAAGACATAGTGCAAAGTAAAGTATTTTCTGATATTGTTCACGGTATGGCAGAAAATTAAAATTTAACTATTGTACCAGAGTTTGGGGCATGTGTGCCACCTTAAGCGTTTCGTTCTGTAACTTACTAAAATCTGTTTGTTAAACGCCGGCTTTATTTTTAGTGCATTTTCACACGTATTTTTTCACTTGTCGTTTTCATAAATATAAACGCAAAAACAACTGTTCTATAATTGTTTAAAAATGGTTGAAAGTTTAGTACTTAAATACTTGTTATAGCCTCATAACGACCCAACCTTAACTCCAAACTTGGGAGTCGCCTCCTTGTGTTTCAGTTATTTGGCGAGCATTTTCACGGTTTTCCATTCAGGCCGCTGGTAAACTTCTTTGGGACGAAATCCCCTTGTATTTACGCACCCCCCTGCATCACTCTGAATTCAACAACAATTTTTAGGTTTTTGGCAGCTTCACTCTGAACAATTATAGCGGAAAGAGGGGTGGAACTCTTGCCCCAAAAGTTAACTTTTTTT
Source organism: Anopheles sinensis (assembly GCA_000441895.2). Classification (NCBI taxonomy): domain Eukaryota; kingdom Metazoa; phylum Arthropoda; class Insecta; order Diptera; family Culicidae; genus Anopheles; species Anopheles sinensis. Next base: position 624,457 of record KE525239.1, on the reverse strand, counting down.
AAAGTCAGATTTTTCCTTGAAAAGTTATTGATATTTTTGGCTGACCTCTCGATCCACTCTCTCTTTTACTCAACTTTTTTAAGTGAGACAAACTTTCCCGATTTTTGTTTCAATTGGTTTTGACAGCTTATTTAATTTGGTGGAAAAATTATAAGATTACAATCCATTTTGAAGCGCAGCATAAAATATATGACAAAAATGTGAAAAGAGGACTGTTTACATGAAATTCGGTCCACTATGTCTAGAGAGAGGGGTAAACTTGCCTGTATGTCCATTTATTTACATTTTGATTGAAAAAATGCCTGCTGGCTCACTTGCCCGTGTGGCACACTTGCCCCAAATTCAGCTACAAACTTCAGGGGCGAAAGAAAGTCATAAAAGAAATAATTATTACGACCAAGTGTCCACTTTTTTGTGCGAATCTGAACTTCTAGCATAATATTAAAGATGAAAATAAATTAGCAAGCAAATTTGATAGAATTTCTGATAACAAGGGAAACAAAATTATTGATCCTGAGTAGCTAAGCACACTATGCGAGGATGGATGGCAATCTATAAAAGAAAATATCGGTGGTACGCAACAGAAAATCCATTTCATAAAGAAAGTACATCACGCTGTACAGAAAGAAAGGAACTTTAAAAAAACGCTACAACCTTACTTACTTTTTCGATAAAAAAAGAAAAGTAATAAGGCAGTTCTTAATTCTCAAATCAGGCGCTGAACGTCTAACATTCTTCCTAACGAGATCCGATGGTGGATGAATTTAGTTTAATGGAAACATTTCTCGATAAATCTATCTTCTTTGCAGTGCATTTTCCTGGAGCACCGTAGCAGCAAAAGAAAGTTTGTATCCCAAATCGCCGACCGTTGGGAATATCATCTCGCAGCAGTTGGTTGGTTTTAAGAGACTTTTCGGAAAAAAACGTATTGCTAAAAGAAGCGCTCCGTAGGGAACACACGAGAATACCACGCAAACAAGCGAATCCGGTGTGCCTCTGGCTTTAATCTTCCTCAATTGCGCACACCGGTGTTTGTTTGGACTGTTTCGGGTCGGCCCGTCTAGCCGTCGGTCGATTAACTCCGACTGTTCGTGGATGTTTTGAGAACCCACCGGAGTTTGGGAGTTCTTTTCCTCTCCTCACCGGTGGATTTCGAAATCGGTACCCTCACCGCGGATGCGCAATGTCTGAGCATTGCCCTTGATTAAAAAACATGGGGTTTCAAACGCAACGGCGGGGTGAAGTTTTCTTTTTGTTCTATTTCGCTCCCGCGAAGAGAGATATGCCCATTAGATCCTCAAAGAAAGCATCCTCCCCGCGTGATCGTATGCTTCCGCCTAGAGTTCGTTTCATTTTGCAAACATGTAACGAAGATCATTCCGCATTTAAATCCACCGCTTTGCATCCATTAGGATCCTCCCAGCGATGACAGAGGCTCACGTTTCATACACTTTTCACGTAGTAAGAAAAACAAAATTGGAAAGACAAACATTGCCAGACAGTATTTTTTATCGCCAGTACCCTCGCAGGCCCCGCCGGTGGCGGACACGTCAGATGAGGAAATTGCCGGCGAAATGGGAGCAATGTTTTCCCTTCCCAAGCCGGGACCGCGCACGGGACCGTTCGGACGCTGATCCTCGCCTCCTGACGGCGTGTGCAGTGCAAATTATTGCGCCAGTTTGGCGAAACGAAACCCATTATCCGTTAGGGATAAATTCATCACTCGAGGTTTTTCCGTTTCCACACCAACTGGGGAAAACCACAGCAGACGTTTTGGGAGACGCAGAGGCCACGGTTTTGTGTGTGCGTTTGTTTTTTTTTCTTTCTTTCTTCCCTGGTTGTGTCGCCTTTGTCCAACACTAATGTTGGTATGTTTTGGTTTTTTCCTGACCGCTGCAGAGACTTTGAAGGTCACTTTGCGTCTAGGATGTGTCTACCGTCTGCAGTTTGGTGCTCGGTTTGCTTAACGGCAGCGCATAAAACGGCACGTAACTTGGAAGGTGTTTATCCGTGCGTATTTTTCTCTTTATCTGCACATTTTGGCCCAGTTATACTTTTATTTTTAAAACTTTCTACAGCAAAACCATTTGTTTTTCCATTTTCCATCCGACAAAACACACCGACGATTTATTAAACCACCAAAAACCAACAACTTCTACACTAGATTGAAGAAAGGGACATGCCTGTGAGTTTTTCCTCAACTTTTCGGTTGGATCCAGCAGCCCAAGACCATGACCTTTCTTTGAAATTGTACGTGTGTTTTAAAATACACTTAAATATAAAAACTAGTGTTCCACGAAACCTTCGCATGTTATTGCGCACAGCAAACTGAAAGGCTCAAGAAAGGTCGCCAAGATTGTAGTTTGCGTATTTTGTGAAGAGAAACAAGATGATTGTTGAAACACTAGACAAGGTGGCAATGACAATGGCATTGGTAAGTATGAAAGGACATTTTGGGATTTTTGTTTTTTACTAACGTTGACTCTTCCATCTTACAATTTACGTACAGTGTGTTATATTGAGAACCTGCCTTCATGGACTTTTTTATGTCATGTCAAACTCCACTCCCACGAACTCGAAACATGATCGAGTACTTCCGGTAGCGGCGAATTAGAAGTAAGGGACCAAACTGCTTGCTGTTAGCTTACAACAAACTCCACCCCCGCAGCTAACCAGTTCACCAAAGATCTCTACCAAACTCCACGAGTCTCCACGTAGGATCTTTTCGCCCTCAGCAACGACGCGTGTATTTCCTGTTTTGGCTACTGTTCGCCCCTGTTCACTTGCGGCGGTCGGGCGTTTTGGAAATTGAAATATTTCGTCCGTCGAGTCCGCAGGTGGTCTCCGGCCAGCAGGTGAAAAGCCGGCCTGAATCGACTGGCCCGTCGATTAATCCAAGCCGAACACACCCGGGCACCGGATGCCAACTTCGGACATTCCTTGATCCGTCCGCCAGGGTGTCCCGGTGCGGCGAAAGAAAAGCATAAGCGATAAACAAGTAAATAATGTCTGCCGAGGGGCGGCAACCGGTGATGCTGGTGGATGCTGGATGTGTGGCCGGGATAAGTGAAGAGAAAACCCACCGTGCGTGCACTGTGAAAACAGTCTATCGGGCTACTACCCCCTGCCGATGATTTTCTGGCGCTCACTCGACGGAAGATTTTTGGGAAAAAGTTTCGTTCTGGGGGAAGGAACATTGTCGAGTGGAAACTCAAAGGCTACTCGCCGGCAGTGCCAACGGACACGTTCCAGATGCGGATTTCGCCGTTCGAAATGTACGGCCGTGGTAACGGTTATTGCGTCTACGGTGTTTCTTTTCCAGTGGCAATTGGTTCACGGGAAAAATTTGCAGCGAATGTTGGAATAACAATTAGGTTTGCTATTTTCTTTGAAGAGGTCCCTTAATTACGACCATTATGGAATGGTTCTCAGGTTAGTTCTTATTTCCAACTTTGATGTCCTCTCGTGTTAAAGATCAAGAGAAGCACCTCGTTTGTCCTTCAGTTGAAATGAAACTATCATGCAAAAAGGATTGAACATAAGAACGAAAAACAAAACATATGAAAATTCTTAGGAAAATAAAATAATCATTGGCTTGTTGTTTATTTAAATATCAAAATAAGATCAATAAGAAAAGTTAATAAAGAACTTAAATATCAAATCTAAATCTAAGAAAATCATCCTTCATTTGGAGTGCATACTTTGCCTACTTCTTCTTTTGCGTAATGACTTTAATGGATGTCCATAAAGCCTTTTCCTTTTGCATACTTGTTTATTCCGTGCCTCCCTGCAGATCCGGTGTCGGTTGGGAATCGAACCAACCCCACCGAGGCGATGCCCGGATCAAAGTCCTCACTAAAATCAGTAAAGTATATCGAACCGTGAGACATCGTACCAAGTTAGCAGAACTGGTATTAACCAGAGTCTAGTACAAGAAAACTCAACATGTTTGTTTTCTGCTCTCGACTGAATCAAAACCAATTAAAAGAAAAAACATAGTCTTTTCAGCTAAACATAAATACCGTGCCGATAGTTGCATTCCAACGTTCTGCAACTAAGTCACGAATAAAACGAACAGCAAAATACAAATAAATAGTAACTGAGCTAAACTTGCTTCTTCGGGACTTTGCTACAGAATTTGTTGGCTTTATCGAACCGAATACTGGACGGAATCAGTGGCATACGTTCAGTTGTACCTCTGATTCGAACAAACCATGATTCATCACAGGCTATCGAATAAAATAAACAATCGCGTCAAAATGTCCGGAGTCACCACAATGAATTCGATCACTTTGTAAGCGATCAGAATAGTCGAGAGCGAGCAAGATCGCGATGTAAAACGCTGTGCTCACTGTGATCATACATTTTCTCGCAGGCTTTTCCTCCCGAGGAACTCATCGGTGCTCTTTCGGAGAGAATTTTGACAGCATGCTGCAGCATCCCATCTCGCGTTCACCTTGCCGATCACCAAGGCGCAATCTCACGCGCTGCTCACCGCGGCGTGAACGTTCACGATCGCGGTGATGAGTGATCTCACGCTTCAAATGTGTTCAAGTTCGCGCTGCTCACGAACTTACCGCCGCAGACAAATTTGATCCGCCGATCATTCGATCATGATTTCGCGGTGTTCGATCTATTGTTGATTTTCCACCGCGTCCACCGCCGGTCGGTGCTTTCGTTCCGCTCCGTTGCGCCACCTACCGTGTATTGTGTTGCTTCACCGCGCTGTCAAACGGCAAACCGTTCGAGCCCGTTGACAGTTGCCACAGCCAAGCGCTCGGATCGTTTCGTCCACACGCAGACGATCGGGAAAATAAGGGGAAAAGCGGGGGGAGACGCACATCGAGATGGGACAGTCGGCAGACACATTACACCCCCGTACACCCTTCCCTACACGGGCAACATGCTACCATCACCTTCCCCGCTTAACCTCCTTTCCAAGCGAGAACAAACGAGAGTCGAGCGCGTCGAGGCAAAAATAAAAATTTCAACTCGTGAAAAAGATTTTATAATTAGTCAGCGCGCGGGTGAACGAGCGATGCGACTTTTTCGCCATGTACACACCAACTTAAAAAAAAAACAGAAAAAATTAATCGAGCACGGGTGGACGCGCACACCACCACGCGCTTGGGGTTGGTCGGTTTTGGATAGGTTTGGTCACTTTTCCCTCCCAACAACCACTCACCCCTCACTCAACGCAGTGCAGTAGAAGGTCCGAGATGTCTGTATCGGATGATGCGTTTCCACACGGCGAGGGTTTGGCTGGCCGTTGTAAGAGCGATGGTGATCGGGCGATGTTGCTGTTAAGCTCACGATTCTGCTGCTACACATTTCGGACACATTTCGTTGCTCAATTGAACTGTTTGATTGCTTTGCAATGTTTGTTTGTAACAGAAGTCCGACAAACTACATTATTATTATTTAGATTTTCTGTTTCAACACGATATTGAGAAGGCTCATTTGTATGTTTTGATCACGAAAACACGGAATGGAAGTTGTGGTTATTCGAATACGAACTTGTTTTCTATTTTAAAAAGTGATTATCAAGATTATCATATGGAAACATTTGCTACTGATAAACGCTGTCAAAAATTTCTTTGAAACCTGTCACAATCTATTTTGATATGAATACGAAATGTTATGATCTATGTTTTGACCGTATTTAATTTTTTGACCGTTAATGAACGGTGGCGTTATTTGATGGTAAAATTTCTGAAAAATCTATCACCATCCGGGAAGAAAAAGACTCCTTTGCGAGCCGGTGAAATTCTTCCTGTTCTCGTCGCCTCTAATCCCATCGATGTGCATAATTGGTGTATAACAAATACAAACGAAATAAAAAACATTCCAGCAGTGTAACGGACGATCCTTCCCAGGCCGGCACGGTGGAAAAGAGATTCCAGCCAGATCGTTTCCCATGGTCCACAACTCGTGCAACCGGCTGGAACTGTCACAACACGCGACGCACACGCTCTGCTGGAGCTGGGCTCATCTTAAGGGTGCAGCAGGGGCCCGGCTGGAGGGGTTGGCCAACACACGGGAGCCTCTGAGTATCGTCCCAAAACGGTCAGTGCCATCGGGGCCCGCCGACCGCAGCGCGATGGCGAAGGGCCGCGCAAAAGGGAACCGAAACAAAAACAGAAGCCCATCCGAAACCCCATACCCATACCCGGACCGAGAGCGGCTGGTGGCCATTCGGGCCGCTGTCCGACCGATCGCCACTCCGGCCAGAAACCCAGTTTTCCCTAGCTGCCGACCGCGGTGGCGGGCGGAAAAGTTTGTGGAAAGTGCATTAGCTATGTCCATTTTTTGAAAGATGTTATTTTTTAACTGAGATGATAATAAACAAATTATTTGAACACATGGGCATCCTTATATGTTAGATTTTGAAATCGGTTTTAAAACTGCTAGAAGTCGAATGCAATGTTTTAATGCGGAACAAAAATTCTACATTTTTGTATGCGGATGAAACAAAAGTAGGACGTTTTTCGAGCAATGGTCCTACTTTTAGGACATACAAAACTGCTCGATACTTGTGTCACTCGGGGGACATTTTTGCTCGAAATCGCCAAGCGAGAATGAAATAAAATTTGACACTTCTGCTGAAAGTGACTGTAATTGCAATATTAATTGACATACAAATTATAGCATTTAGATTAACAAAAATATCATGATAAAGTGACATTTTTCCCGACTAGCCCTCACGTAATCACGCATCACTTCCACGAAACTTATCAATCCTCCTCAGTACCATAAAACCGGCTAAACCATAATAAAACCGACTGCGACACCGCAAACAGCAAACGGCAGTCTCTCCCTGGTACGGCCATATTCGGCAATCCGGGTAACTGTCCCTGCTGCATCCACTCCCACCCTAGACCCCTTTACGGCTGCCCCTCCCCCCGCCTACACATCATCCCTTAGCTCCAGCGGCATTCGGCGTGCGGCGTACGGAGTTACCCACGGCCTGCGCAGGCCAACCCGGACAGGACTTATTATATGGTAAACGACAACATACACCTGATATTCCACATTTGGTAGGTTAGGATTTACTGTTTTTTCCCCCAGCAGTTCGCTAGACTTCCATCGCTCTCTTTCTGCTCCCGGTCCCGCTTCCGGGCCATCCCTCTGTCTCTCTCACCCTGTCCGCCGCCACCAATACCGCGGACGAGGATGCCTTTCAGCTAAAATGCAGCTCGCGTTGGTGGAGTGTGCAATCTTCACGATCTCTGGCCCGCGTTTGTCTGCCTCCATCTGCGCCAGCAACTACCATTCCGTCCGCTTCTCCGGACGTACGCGCTTCGGTGCATTGCTGGCCGCTTCTTGGGCGTGTGTGTTTGTTTGTTTTTATCCGCCCGCCTTTCGCGCTTTGTTTTTCTCTTCCAACCGTCTAACGCTCTTCGGCCGGTGGCGATGGCCGACAGACGAAAATATTCCCTTACCCCGCAAAACCCATCATGAAGTCGATCAGAGTACCATAGGCGGATCAGCGTGTTTTTCCAGTCGGAAAGGTTCTGGTATCTGCATTCTGGCCTGCGTTCCCCGCAGTCAGAACCGACTACACATTCTGTGGCACCGATCACGTACGAATCACCGCGCGGTGCCTAAAGATCCACCACACCTTCGTTTACACCGTCGTGATCGTCGAAGGTTCTTGCATTGAGGTGGTATAGGGGCATTTGAGCGTTGCAAATACCGTACTGGTGTTGCACCGCCGGTGTCACCAGACCGGAAAATTTGTTTTTCAACAGATGTCACCGAAATCGATTACCTCGCCAGCGGGGCGGATTTTTAGGTCCGGGCGACGTTTGAGCAGTTTCATGCCTGAGGCCGAAACGGTGCGGAAGGATTGGATACTAAATCAAAGCGAATCGAAAATGGCACTGAAAGCCATTGATCAAAATTCAAGGAAACTAACCTTCTGTGCCCCGTTTAAGGCAGCCGATCGGTTCACGGTTTCAGAGTTGAGCGAAAAGTCAAGAAAATGCCTCTAATGCGTTTGAGGTTTTGTGTTTCCAAATAGTATATAATGATACCACTGTAATAATATAGAATCGGTATGCGGAGAGACAGACACCTTGAGAATATCTTTGTCAGATACTTATAATGTTTACATTTTAGATTTAGCCAGAAAAATTGGTTATAACAGCAAATCACGTGAGGAAGTACCGTCGCACATGATTTCGGCCATATCATAATGACCAAGAGGGTCCTTGTTCCATAACTTTGCTCCCAAAGGTTTTGGACTATACTTGACTATTCTGGTTTTCGACAATAATCGCGAGACCATGGGTCATAACTAAGACACGATGTTGCAGAATTTCCGGCAACCTATATAGTTGCAGAGATTGTTGCGAGGATCTCCCACATAATGCAACTATGTCGGTAAATACTTTTCGACCTAACTGTCAAAACAATGGTGGAGCAGAAAATAACTTTTCAGTTACTTCTCTTTTTGGCGATCTTGGTCTGGAGTATCTTCATGCACACTACTCCTGAACGTAAGGAGTGAATACTTCTCTTCTGCTCTCTATGGTAGTCACAACAAATTTGTGTTGGATGATTTGGCAGTAAGGTTTGAAGGGTGAAGCTATATTTGTGTAGACCTCGCATATAATATCTGCACGAACTGAAAATTGATAAACTAATAATATGTCTTTAAACAGGATATCTGGATTGGTTATTGAAAAACTATCTCATCCAATTACAGGTGTAATCTGTACATACTGTGTTCCCTGTAAACTCTGCATGATTTCATTATGCCTGGTCTAGTTTACTCACCGTAATTTGGATTGACGCCCTGCAGCACCCCGCTCTCAGACCGCTTGGTCTTCCGTATCGGCTGGCCGAGGATGGTGAAGTTGGTGTAGCGCGCGTTCGGCTTCAGGAACAGGAAATACACCTTGCCCAGCTCGAGCTCCTCGCGCACGAACCCTCGCTCGCGGAACTTCCCCCGAAAGATGTCGCAGTCGTTGGTCGTGGTCAGATTGAACTGCAGCCGGACGGTAAACCCTTGCAGCCGTCGTCCCTTTGTCGGCTGCTTGTGCAGTGCCAGGATCTCGAAGGTGGCAGCAAAGATCGGTCTCCGGTCGCTCATCGACTTAACCTTCGCCTCGCACACGATCGGCGCCTCGAACGCCAGCGTGGCTGGATCTCGCGCCGAACAGTACCGTCGCTGTCCACCGCCTCCACCGGCGCCGTTTCGCCGTTGTCCGGGTCGTATCGATGGGTGCTGCCGCGTACCCGGAACCACCGAATCGCGTCGATTGCGATTGGCGGTCGAGTCCGGGGCGACCGCTCGCCAACGTCTCCGATGTAGCCGGCGACGTTCCGCCTTCTGGCGCATCTGCAGCGCCCAGCGTAGCTGCAGCGAACGTTCGGCTTCGTCTTCGATGACGTGAACCTGCTGATCACCGTTAATACTGCCGTCGGCTATCGACGCCTCTCGCCGATCGCTCCTTCGGTCCTTCCCTCTGGGGATCGGTGGAGTACCTTCCCCATCGGTTGCTCCTGCTGTGGCCTTGGTGAACATTTGGTGCAATTGGTTTGGTTGGTTCGGTGGCCCACTCCCACGGTGGTGCTCCCTGAGGTTCGATCGGTTGCCGCCGGTGCGCCGCACAGGGCTTCCGGTTGAAAGTTGCTCCCGGGTGGCGGACGTCATCCATGGGATGGAGCTCGCGCTGCTGCCCATATCCACCAGTGGCAGGGGCAGTAGTGGTAGTTGCGCCGGTCTCGTGTACGGCCCGCCGTATAACCGGGGTGGTATTGGACCACCGGACAATCCTTCCACCGCCAGCTGTCCGCCCGTCAGCGGCTCCTGACTACTAATGCTAGTTGGTGTCCTACTGCTATCACTAACATATCTACCACTACTGCTAATGCTGTTGCTGTTGCTGCCGCTGCTGATGCTGCTAATGCTGCTGCTAATGCTACTGGAGTGACCACCGGTGGAGGTGCCCTGGTGGCCACTGCTTGCAAACGGTGGCGGTGCCAGGTGCATCGTGGCGGCGGTATCACACCGAGCGAACATCCAAACCAGAATTGCTAGCCATAGGTACATCAAATATTTTACTGGACTCCATTTGCGTAAGTACATGGCGTCTCGTCAGTTTGACTGCTATTGTAGTTTGTTGTGTGTTGTTTATGTTTATCTGTTATCGCACACAGCTGCTTGGTTCCTCTGCTTAGGAGTTCTGTGTGTTTGTGTCCGTATTTGCTTTTCCTGCTCGAGGGTGGAAGCGTCCCGAGTTTGAGATCTCCTTCGACTTCCTACCCTTGTAGAGATCGCTGGGAACACCTGGGGGACTTCTGTATGCCCCTCGTTACCAGAGCACGGATAAAATCTAATTAAAACAACGAGACACTTCTAGTGTAGACCTCGTTCTCCTGAATACTGGCTGCTACTGTGGTCTCCTCCCGCACAAGAATTTCCCGCGCTCCTACCCTGGAGGATTTTGACTTTACTTCCTGGCCTTTTCCGCTCTTCTCCACTGTCCGCACGCCGTTGTTCCGCCAGGGGAACGTTGGCAAAGGAGAAAAAGTAATACAATCGAATACGCTCACCACAACTGACACGCAACCGTGGATTCCCACTCGTTCTGGTTCGCGACGTTCATCACCACCTCCACTGCTTAGGGTGCTTCCCGGTAGCGCGGACTGGCTCGGATTTTGGGCAATAATTTAAACTTCTTCGCTGATCGATAGTGACGCATGTCAGTTGATTTCTTCATGATTTTCCGCTCGGTCACTCTGTCTCACGCGGCGACACAACGCGGGGGCGCCCAAACACGCTCGCTGCTCGAAAGGTAAGGAAAGCAACGGAAATCGCACAACTGCTCGAATCGGGTTGATCGGTACACAAACTAGTAGATGCGCACACAAGTGCACACTTACACTTGGCCACAAGGCACGGAATAACAAACAAACAAATAGCTAGTCGATAGATCGAGCTGTATAGACACCGCACGCTTTACACACGGCACTTGACCGTCGCGTTATCCTCTGCTCGATTCGACACTTTCGACACTGCTACCCGATCTTTCATTCTGCTGTGGATGGGCATTATTTGGCGCTTCGTACGGGGGGGAGGGGGCTTTCTAATCTCTTCCTTCCTTCCCCTTTGTCACTCGAACGCAATCGGTTACCACAATTATTTTAACCGAAAACTAAACAAGTAGGCTTGGTTATTTTTGGTGCACCACTGTGACACTTTCAACGGCTGATTTTTTCAACTGCACAAACACAACGTTTCTACTCGATCAAAGGATGGGGAATTCGAGCACCTCTAATGCACACACGCACAACTACAACACGCAACACACGTTGGAAATGTGGAGAACTAAGTTTTCTACGCTTCGGTTCGTTCACTAAGTGGACGCTTGGGAGGGAAGTTGGCAAACGTCAATCTCAAGCTGTCACCGATGATCGTGAAATCCTGTGGAAGAAAAATAAATAAACGATTAGTGTTTAGTTTTGGGATACCACTTTATTGAGGATTTGCCATTGAATAATCAAACGTAAACGGTCATTACACGAACTACCAACGGTTGCCTAAACAAATAATCGTGTTCAATTTATTATGCTGAAATTACTTGTCACTTGGTTAGTTTTACTTACAACAACGTGTTGATAACTGTTTTAAAATATTTAAACCAGTTTGAAAGCACAAATTGGTCCCTTTCGTGACCAGACTCGGGTAATCGATCTGTTCCTACTAAACGAGCTCGGACCGGTGTGAACACTATCGCTTCCACCAATTTGTAAGGTCCGCTTGGCCAGAGCCGGCCGGCTTTATAGTCGTCTACATCCAACGTGCTAATCGGATCTATTCGTCCTCCCTCTCTCTCTCTCTCTGAATCTCCCAGAGACGCGATTAAAACTATCGCGATTAGGATCTTATCGATCGGTTGAGGCACGCTAGAAGCTGGCCACTACTTAGTACGCCACAATCGCCAAACACGATCTAGAGCATGTCCATCTTGATGGGCTCGGCATGAGACGGTGTAGAACATCACGGCTACACTTTTCGTTCGTTATGATTATTTGTTCGCGCTCACCTGCTGGCTTGGGGAATCTTCCCCCCTTTTGCGAAACAACAAAGAAATTGCACCCGGGAAAGCCCCGAGACTCCCATTTCGGAGGCGGATATAGTATGTGTTGCGGGAAGGCTCGGTCAGAAAAACGCTGCTGGCTTGGAGGTGGTGACGATCACCCTTCATTTTCCACCACCCAACAGTGCGGATTGTTTCTCTGGTATTCCCCAAACTTATGCAAACGCACACGTCAATCGGAAGCACACGTGGGTGCCGGAGGGTCCCCCGGGGGGGGGGGGGGGGGGCCACCGACAGAAAAAAACTGCATAACACAGCTCTCGGCGAAGGGGCTCGCTTAGGTTAATGCAATTCATCGCACCGACCCTTATCTCAGTGTCTAATTGGCGTTGTTGATATATTAGGAAAATTGCTATCTCATGATGCACGCATAGGGCGAACGTACTGGGCTGTACGTGTGTGTGTGTGTGTATGCGTGGAAAATAGGGAATTCCCGGCCCGGAGGAACAAGCCAAATGACGATCGGGTGCATTAGCGTGTTTTCGAGTGGTTGTGATTTGTTTTTTAAAATTCTCCACTGCGTTTCGTGGTCGCGTGCTCAATCGCACTCCAAAGGCACACGGTAGAACATTGACCTTGCTTTTGAAGTCTTTTCACCAAGTATGCTTAGATTAACCCTTGTATGGGAAGCTGACCGATCTACAATTCGATTCGGATTTTCATTGTTTATTAAAAAGTAACCGTCTACAAGAGTAAATTGAAGTTAAAATAGAATGTTATTTGTTCTATCTGAAAAATCATAGGGAATTTCAGTTACCAGTTGGCTTATAAAGTATTTATATCCAATTTGTGTTAAGATTAAGGATTCAAAATTGATGGTTACTTATAATTTATTTTGAAATGTAAGGTCTTTTGCGTATTTCTCGTCTACTAAATGGTATAAGAAAAACGTACAAGAAAAATACCACACAATTCGCCTTACTTTCTCTACTTTATATAGAAAAAAGGCCTGGAAGGTGCGTTCGTTGGTCCTTTGATTTCGATACAAAATAATGAATCGCAATATTCTAAAACGGATTTAGGAGGATTTTAAATTTCTATGGAGCTAAATTTGCTCTTAAAAACTGCTCTATGCATGTTTGGAATATTTTTACAATAACAAAAATTAGATTTGCTGGATGAGCTCTGGTTGAAAAACAATGCGTTATCCTAGATATGGCGATACATTGAAGGGTTGATTCCACTCTTCTCCTTCCTCATTCCTTTCTAAGACTCCTTTTCTTTTTTTTCGCTCCTGACGGCTGATGTGATCTTCCGATCCGATGTCGGAAAACGCACACCAGCCTTCCCAGTGATGTGATAATTCAAGAGATTTGCATTTTCGCGCATGACTCATCGTGCCGGGTTTCCGTCTGGCGCTGTCTGAACCGTTTCGAAACAACGAAGCGCAGAAGAGAATAAGACCAGCAGCACCGTCGGTCGCCGAAACCAGTTTGCCGTTCGGTGGCCTCTTCTTCTGCCCCGAACCGAAATAAGGCTAAAGAAGTGTTCCCCGCCGCAAAAGAAAAGGGAACATCCGAAAGCCGAATGTCTCATCTAGCCGTGCCAGCACGAGTTTGGGCAGGGAGCTCTGATTTTAATTGATGAGCGTTGTCGGTGTCAGCGTCGGGGAAAACGGTCGAAACGGAGAGGCCGAATGCAGAGCGTATGCCAAAAACAAAAATAAAGAAAAAGACCCAAAACGATCGTTAGGAGACATTTTCAGCGCTTTTCTTCAGCGCGTGCTCAGCGCTCAATGCCGGGTTGGGGGGGAAAGAAAATCTAGTTCGGGTGAAAATTCGCCGCGCGGAGTCGCGAGCAACGCGCAGCGCGAGACTTTCTGGCAAGTGGCGCAACACTTTGGGGACCCCATTTTCGACGGTGGCGAAAGCGAAGAAAAACACGAAGAGAAAAAAATAACTAGACGAAAAAACCCGCGCTACCCGCGACGTACGATCCGATCAGACGGTCGGACGCACTCGCTGTCTCAGCACGATGACACTGGGGTGAGTTGTTCTTGCTTTTTCCCTTTGGGACTTTCTTCCCGACCGGTAACCCAACCCAGTCCCCTCTTCAACCATCCCGCAGCCTAGGACATCTTTTCCCAATGCGCTCGCGAATGGTCAACACGATGCGACCGTGTGCGTGTCTATGTTTTTCCACTGTTTTCCACCCGATGCCTCGTTCAATTATTGTTGATGAACTTACACCGATTATTTTGCACCCTCACGACATTTGTCATTGCGCGGCTTTATTTTGGGAGATGTCTCTTTTGGCGGATATCGAAAGAAATGTTCTGCACGCTGAAGGAATATACGTTTGCTTCGTAATTTTATTTCCCATAGCAAATAAACACCTTTAAAACCCCCGTTTGCTGTATGGCCCAATTTTTGGTTCGTCCATGTTTACGTCCCTTACACCGTGCAGGTTTATTGGGCAGTAAAAGTGAATGAAAAGATGGAAAAAA
>KE525239.1:471774-608370 GCA_000441895.2 Anopheles sinensis | reverse complement strand
TGATCAACATTTCAAAAATTCACTGCAGCGATTGTAAACAAAGAAAACAAGTGGCGTTTAGCAGTTATGAGCGCAAACAAAAATTGACTCGGAAAATTGGTGAGCAAAATTAATTTTGGAAAATTGGTTTGAGAATGTTTATTGTTAACTTGTTCTTCTTCTTCACTGGCCCGCTCACAGTTGAGCACGTCGTGCTGACATGGCCTGGTTTATTGTTAACTATAGTGTAATTATCTAGGAAAACCACAAATACACATTTTCATTTCATATTTTCGGCAATCGACAGCCGAAAAGCTGATGAGTTAGAGACAAACTCAGGTGCGTTATAGGGAGAAACTAAGCTATTATAAACATGAGAATTAGAGACACAACACCTGCTTTAACCTAAAGTTTAGTGGCAACGGCTGTATTTGATCAATTCAATTTCAAGTGCTATGACCACCAGAAGTCGTCATTAATGTTTTCTTTGGACAATTCATGGATGAAAATGGGGAATAAGATATGTGAAAAAGTAGTTGACGATACCATTGCAGCGTAAAAATGTTTGTCTAAGCGACATGTTTATACGGTTTAAACAAGCTGCTTTGGTTTTGACAGGATCAAACACAGGGTGTTTCCTTCGCCGGCCAGCAATTGCAGGATGGTTGACTGTTGGCGCAGTGCCCTCTAAAATTAGATCCTCCAAAGGTCACGCCATGCACAGCAGCTAAGCACACAAACACACCCACACACCCACCCACTCACACACCGATAAGCAAAGGAGGCGTGCAGGCAGGCAGCCTGAAGTCAAGAGTGAATTATATCACGCGTCGGCTGACGATGATGGATGCGCGCGGTTTGTCGAAGGCGAACGCCTCCTTTCGGCTGACAGCCGTGCGATGACAATCGAAACCGAAACCCTGTCGGGCCCTGGCCCTGGCTTTTGCCGTTACGCAATGCTTACTGGCTCCTAACCGAAAAGTGCATCTCGAGAGGTTTTGGCGCAGAGCTGTTGTTTGCAATCGCGTCGAGCTGCAGACGAATCGTCGCACGGTTCATTGCTAGTACGAATCCGATCAGCTGACTTGTCGTTGACTTGAGACATTTAAAATAAAGTCATTATTACATACTGCATGTACTACATTCGAAATGGAATGGATGAAAGCAAGCAGTCTTAGCATCGTGTCGGCAAAAACGGAAAAACACATTTATTTATAGTTAAGATTCAACGGGCGCTTGAAAACTTTAAATTCACTCCACAGACACACACACTCACACGGCACCGGGGGAGTTGGACAGAGAAATGTAAAACTTCACACCAACCGCCGACCCCTGATGGATCCTGACGGTCCTGCGTTCGCTCGCACCCTCTGACAACAATTTGTTCCGTGGTTTTTAATGCGCCGGGTTTTCTGCCACCGTCAACTCCCTGCGGTACATTTTTGACACTTTGCCGTTGCACGGCCCCTAACCCTAAGCCCGCTCTAAAGTGATTCTCATCGGAGGGCACTTGAGGAAAGTGAAAAAAATGGTAGCAGAAGGATACCAGCCGGAAACGTCGCGTACATGGGAAGCTCTTCCTCCCGTCGTTCGGGGTCATCATGGTTTTTATCTTTCATCATGATCGAGAAACGAACGAATTCAAATGTGCAACCCCGCGTGGAACGCAGATGCGGTTGCGCTTGCCCGGCTCCGGCATTAGGATGCACCTTGGAGCCGCACTCGCAGCCCGTGACCCCTTTGCCGCAAAAGGTCGCAAAGTAACGCAAAAGGCTGCCTGCTCCCGAGTCCGGGTTTCTTAATGTTCCCTTTACGTACGGGTTTCGGGCTTTTCTGCGCCTTCGCCTGTTCGGGCCGTGTTTATATTTTCTCACCCTATTTCCTTCTTCCCTTCTTGGGGTTTCCCTTCCCTTTTCCTCGTTCCCGTTTGGACGCGTTCCTCTAAATTTCCCTCCGGGCAGGCGGGTTCGAGCCACATGACAACACATATCCAGCGGTATGCGATCCTTTGCCGCTTACGCTTACGAACACGGAGCGACGCGAAGCAGAACGCTGGGACGAACGTTAGACAAAGCGAAGGACGAAACCGCGGGGGAATTGGCTGCCAAACCCGGGACGCCAGAAGTTTTGTTGTTTGTTGTTCGTCAATTTTACGCGCCACCTACGAGCGGACCCATTTTCCCTACTAATAGTGCATGAAACTGCCTCTTTTTACTCATTTACTTTTTGTTCGCGTATCTGCACCCGAAAACGACGCATTCATCGTCACAGTTTGTGATGCATTTTTCTGCATTTGGTTTTAAACTTCGCTTTTCCGTTGCAACAAAGTTGGTTCACCTTTTGCGGATGATGAATGTGCTTTTCAAAAACGTGATATGGTTGTTCACCAGTTTTTTATTCACTTTTCTTGTTTTTTTATTTGCTCCATCATAGTTTATAATAAAAGAATAACATTCTTTTATTTGTTTTATAAAGTTATGGATATGTTAATGTATTAATATATATTTTTACTTCTCAATTTGATCATTTTAGATATTTTTCGCAAAATGCGGGTTTCTTCGAATTAGAATTAATTTAATAAACAATTTTCTTTTTATTTGTTTTGTGAATGTATGATGTCTTTTAGTGTCTGATATTTAATTATTTTGAATAAAACATTTTGAAATGAAATTAGTTTCACAATCGTCTTTTTCTATTTTTTCTTAAGAAGGATTTGGATTAAAAACTATTACTCATGTCAACTAAGCTTCTTATTTATGTTTCCTTTTGTTTGTTGATGTTCCGGTATCCTGTGAATTTTTTTAAAGCCTCAATCTAATTTTATTCGAAAACAAGATCAATTGCACGATCGATGTTTGCATAAGATACAATTACAATGCATTATTGATGTATGGGACGAAAAACACCATCTCCACCTATCGAGCCGTGCCGTGACCTTCTCCGTCTATAATGAGTTCCATTTTGGAAAAGCAAAATTTTAACTACGGTTGTGAAAACCGCCCCCAAACCGAAACCGGAGCCGATGGAAAACGTGGGAAAATCGAGCCCGCACTGCGCGGCCGCAAACCGATCGATCTATTTTTAACCAGTGCTAGCATCCCCCCTGCTCCCTTCCTTCACCATTTTTCACCCTCTCCCCACCGTCCCTCTCTTATGCACCCGTTGCACATTTGACTCGTGAATGCACATTGTTTTGTCACGCTCGCTAAGGGAAGGCTCGCAATATCGTGGCCGATGCGTCGAGCGCATTAGCCAATTAGAGTTCATAAGCTATCGATTGTATTTGTCTCTCATCTGTTTTCTATTTGGTTTGTTTGTTTTTGTTTTCCCCGCACGGCCACGGCTACACGCATCGTCCTCCTCCCTTGCCGACACAAACCGGCGCAGCTTTTCCGGACCCTCTAGTTTCGCTAGCGTAATTGCGAAGCTTTCCTGCACCGCTAGCCATACTTTCTGGGCTCCATCTTTTTTTTCCTCTCGCCCCACTGGGTGATCGCAAAATTAGAAGCAACAACAACGGCAAGAAAATGGAAAACAAAAAGAAATGCGAGAAAAACAAAACCTTCAGTTCAAACCGAAAGCGCGCCCTGCGAGCGGCGTACGGAAAATATTAATAGTTAAAAAGAAGGTGACAGAAGGGCCTTCGATCGAACGGGAGCGAAATGCAAACAAACAAGAAAAGTAGACACTGAGAGATGGCAGGGCCAAGCCGGGGACAAACGGGGAATCTCTACATCGGCGATCTGCAATTTCCTTTTCCGTAGATTCCGGGGCTACCGGATCCCAGCTGGATCGTGTCAAATCTCACCGTTCCCCCCACAACACACACACACAGACACACGTTCCTTGGCCGCCCCCCTCCCTCTCAGGCCCATGGGGACGACGAAATTGCCTTCGACATCTTAAGTGCTTCATCCCCGTCGTCATCGCCAGCGCGTCCCAGAAGGGAAAAAAGGGAAAAGAAACAGTAGCAGCACTTGTTCCGTTGCTCATCGCGATGCTGGTGGACCCACGTTGTGGGTCACATATATTGGCCTGACAGACACACAGACACACACACACGTGCGTAGGCACACATTGTACAGAAGTGCAGCACAATCAGCCTGGCATGATCGTGGGATCCTAGCGCGCCAAGTAGTCACAACGAACCTTCCCGTGGTATCCTTCCCTCTCCCACCCTCTGTCTGTGTCTTTCTTTCTTGGTCGAGCCCCATTTCGCAAGTTGCATAAACAATTAAGACAGAAGACACACATCATCATTTTTAGCCATTACAGCCCACCGCCGGTCGGGTCGTTTGTCTGTGTGTGCGCGCGCGCGCGCACGCATCTTCGCGTTGTTGCTTGTTTTTCTGTTCTTTTTTTTTCCTTTATAGACTCAATTTCACTCACTAAACTGATTATCTTAAAAAGGAAACTTGCCGTCTCGAGTGTTTGCCCCGAGGAGGCTGCGGATCGGATGGCGTTCTCTTTGTCGCGGCGGTGCGCGATTTTGGGCTCCCGCACATTTCGCTTCACATTTTGTTGACGCTCCAAATGCAAGGGCATCATGTAGTAACTCATCTGCGAATCGTACAGCTGTGCGCAGAATGTTGGTGGCCTGCATCGGCATGGAATATAATTGTAAATAGCAAACAGTTTTTGTGTTATCTTATTTTTTGCAGGATGGTTCCTCCCAGTTCTTGGGTCATTTGTTAGAAGATCCCTTCCAAATACTGAAGAACTCTTATAATGTATTAACGTAATGATTATTCTATCTCCTAAAAACACAACTTTATTATTTTAAGTTCTACTAACACCGTATTGATGTTCGAACTGAGCGTACGGTTTTTAGACATTTGATATACAATTTGATTACAGGGTTTACCATTTGATAGCACAAAATTATCAGATGATAGCTCAAACGCAGCAGATGATAATATAATCGTGGCAGATGAGAAAACAAGTGAATCAAGTTTAATTAAATCGTGGCAGATGATAGCTCAATCGTTGCAGATGTTAGCACAAGCCGGTGCGATGACGTCGGTGAAGCAAAAACTCGCGCGTATAAACGTGTCCACAATTCATCTCTTCGACTAGATTTTGTACCTTTATCACGTAAATTCGCTATATCAATAAAAATCACTATAATCCGTATACTGCATTCGCTTTGAAACCAAAAAACCAAATGAAAATGTAAACAAAGATCGTTTGGCTGACAAGCCTGTCAAATCTTCGTACCGGTTTGTGCTATCATCTGCCACAATTGCGCTATCATTTGCCACGATTGTGTTATACCTGCCTCACTTGTCTTGCCATCTGCCACGATTGTTTTGTCACCTGCTGCGTTTGTGTTATCATT
This sequence comes from Anopheles sinensis, assembly GCA_000441895.2. Lineage (NCBI taxonomy): Eukaryota > Metazoa > Arthropoda > Insecta > Diptera > Culicidae > Anopheles > Anopheles sinensis. The sequence goes on along the minus strand of KE525239.1, from coordinate 603,053 downwards.
TGCTAATTTTGTCTTACCAAATGGTAAACCCTATATCTTGTCTGTATAAAAGATATTAGGAATTCAATGGAGGTTCTAGAGTTCCACTGTTATGTTCTTAGTATACTATACAACTTTTTTATGTTTTGAAACCGTCCACATTTTGAACGATGTATTTCCCAAATTTTATTGTTAAAGTACCAAATTCATCCAATTTTGCATCCACTTTTAGTCCACCGAGTATTAGTCGTATTGCTTTATTATTTTATAGTGCCAATTTCTACTTTAGTCATTTGCAAATTATATTTTCCATAGAGAGTTTCTATTTCATAAATATCATTCAGAGACATATATTCAAATTTAATTTTTGTTCAGCAATTACGAGATATTACATGCTTGCAAATAATTTTTAAGAACTGTCCGATTTATTATAACAAAAACAAAATCTAAATGCTGTGCTACAATAACATTTTAGTGCACTTTGAATGTATTATCCATTCTTCAATTCTAATTTAATTGTATCTTTTTTCATTTAGGTTAAGTGTTTCAAAAATCAAACCAAAAATCATCTAATGTGAGCAAAACATTATGGATGCCTTTTTACTCAAAAATAGAAACACAACTTTTATTTGCCAACTTTCTGCTCATCAGTGTTCTTAAAAAAAAAAGAGAGAAGGAAAAACAAAAATGAACCCACATTTGTACATCATCGAGCGCATCGGGCTTCCAACAATGTCATTTCGCGCCTTCACACCCGATCCCAAGTGCATTTCACTTGGGCCCGGACTGCCCGCACTCTTCGCCCTCATCACCTCGCCTCCTTCACGTCTCTCCGCACACGTCGACCGGCGTAAGCGACAGTTCCCGCCTGTCTGGCAGGTGACGATGATGATGGCGGTTGCTTCGGTTGATTGGCCGACGGGATCGCCCTTTACCTTTCTAGATGCTTCCCATTTTGAGTGATCTCGTTTCCCTACCCTTGCGTTCCCCTCCCCACGCCCCTGCGCCTTGGCTTCGTCGTTGCCAAGCACGGACTCACACGCGGGGCGTAAAATTTCCTTACTCTCTTAGACGCATTTCCTTGTCGCTGAGCGGTGACCAACCCTTGAATGCGAAGCGATCGTCTTCGTTTCGTAATTACTTCTTGGTTTCAGATGTTTCAGTACCAGATTTGATGGGCTTTTCAAAAAGTTCTTTAAAAATTGGTCCTAATAGGAAATACTTTTTACTTTTGGAATTTATTGGAGCTCTCAACAACTCTTTGTAGAAGGGTTGCTTGTCATCGAAAGGTTCGCGGGTGAAATGGCTCACTGGAATGGAAGCGTCTTTCACTTTCTTGCGCCGTCTTGACATGCTGCAAGCGTATTGCCTGTAATCTTTCCATTTCATCTGCCCGAATTGATGCAAATGAACAATCGTGGAGTGTGTCACCTATTTTAAAATTAACGTTTTTTTTTCTTTTGTTGCTATACTTTCCTCCTGTTAAAAAAAAAAACTGGCACAAAACATTCTTTTACCATTTCCAAAAAGGCGATAATGTGAGCTGTATCTTTCCGGGGCATGTCCTATCGGGCCGATCATATCGGTTTTAATGACTCTTGCGACTCTTGCTAGATTGGCCAGAAAATAGTTCACTCGCGCAGTCGAAACCCGCCGGCGACTCGCACCCGTTGTATAATCTTTAATTAATTACACTATTAATTAGCTGGCGTGCGAGTCCCCGAGCGCCGTTCGGATCCGCGCGCACTATTTTGGGGTGGTTTTTGTTCGATTTTCCCTATTTCATAGCATCTCGCCACCTCCGCCGGTCGGGTTTAATTAAAATTATTGGACGCCATTGCTTCGCACGGGGACGGTACGTGGGCCAAAACCGGTGTACGTTTGGGAATTGGCAGGCAGAAACCGACAGCCAGCTGCAGCCTTGTTTGCGAAGCGTTGTGTAAAACGATGATGGACGACGGAGTTTATGGGGTCGTCTAGCGCCATAAAGTTACTCCGCACACGCCGAGCACAAGAGCTCCAGGATGTAGGACTTGCAGCAGGATTAGACCACCGCGACCGGATGAGTAATTGTTGGACGTGCCGAACGGGCCGGTTGCACTTGGTGACGTCGTCGTTTAGCTGAAGGGAGGATTATTTTTAAAAGCCAACAACCTTTTTCCCTCCAGGAACCCGATCCACCCGTTCGGGCCAGAAAGTGGTTCCAAAAATAGTACGGTTTATTTCGAGCCCCCATGGCAGTACCGCAAAAGAGTACATTTGCAAAGGCGTTCATTGTGCGAGCATTCGAAATTCATTGCCTAAAATCGACTCACACCGTCATTACCTTTGCCGCGGGATCGATGAGTAATTCTCTAAATTTGTCGGCCGGAATGCAGTTTCCAAAACAGCAACCCCCCCGGAACCTGCTAAGGTTTACATCAGGAAGATTCTTCTTGGAAATCGTTTTCCACTGTTGGTAATTCCCCGCTTCTACAGTTTTCCACCCACTACACCATGTTACACGGAGGATGTACTAAGACGTTGCTCGATACGCGGAGGATGTACTGAGACATTTTGGGTTCCTACAAGGCTAGGGAGTTCTGATTTTCTATCCACTGGAAGCATTGACGAAAGCGATCCTACACACTTTTCCCCACAGTATTATTAGCAATGATCAGCGAAACAAGTGTAAGCGTAATGATTTTTTCGATCTGAAATACCGACACTCCTACGTTTGACGCGCTGTTTGTTTATACTGTTGTGTGGGCCACTTAGCATAGCAGGGCGTTAATGTTCGCGCTCCCATCGGACGGATTGGGAAAGGTCTTGTGATGTGCAAGAGTACGTGGGCGCCATGACACCATCGATAGGAATTAATTTTAGTTTTCCAGGAAAAAGTAAACACTAGATGACTAACCGTTGCAGGTGTAGAATCGAATTCAGCGAAGGATATGCAATCCTTCAATGTAAATAGTACAGATATGGGAAGCACAACCGAGTTAATAGATATTTTTGCCAATTGTTTTATTATTTTATGTTAAATCCACCGACTATTCGACCATCTTAAGAATTTAACACCTATCAAGAATTCATTTTTGATCACTTGTTTCGTGCTCCTAGTAAAGAAGAATAGGGTAGAGCAATCTGATAAAATAATGCCACTTAATAAAACGTTCTAAAACGCGATAAGAATTTCATTCTTTGGTAGTAAAAAAAATGAATTACTTAAAGAAATAAAAGTAACGTTTTCCTGGTTCTAGCACTATAGATAAAACATTATTACTTGTCGTTAAAATTACCCTGATTTTGAATATATTCTTACAGAGGAAACACTCACCAAAGAATATAAAACTTCAATTTCGATACAACTTTTTGCTTTGGAATAAAAGGAGTGCTTTTGGGTAAAATAAAACACAAAAATTTCTATATAATAAAATTTCTATAATATGCACCCCTGAGAGATAACGTCCCTTTTCTAATTTCTTATCAAAAACGCGTTTTAGTCGCGAAAAAAGTCATTTCCCTGCAAGAATGAACAAAAATATGGGCACCTTATGAGTTTGATACCTCAGCATCAACAGAAACGCGAAATTTAAGCAAAACAACCAAAATTACCGGTTCGAACTGGCAATTCGTAATTTTGCAGACGACGGTTCGGACGAAATTTTTAAACTTTTTATTTGATCGAAATTAGTCATTTGATGAGCGCATTGTACCTCTATTTTGTTGTGCATCTGGCTCATTTTTATGGTTTTTTTCTTTCCTTTTGGTGCGTATTTCCCCTTTTGGAGCATTTAACCTCAACATAGGTACGTTTTGCCCCCATCCAGAAAAATCGCAGTTTTTTTTTAAATTGAAAAATTCATGATTGTTTTTAGCAAAAAAGGCACAAATAACAGGTTACTAGTTAGAACCTTAATCAACCAAACGAGTTGATAAAATCAACAACAATAGCCAAGTTCATTGACAATTCTAGAGTTTTCCTTAAAGAGTGCGTATTATCCAATCTACCCATAAATAAAAATAAATTGCGAACAATAAATTTAAACCTCTAAAAATCTTACCACAGCTAACTTTTACATCTTCTTTTCGTTCTAAAATTGTGTAACATTTTCTTCCGTAGTAAAAACCGAAATTTATTACCTTGCCAAATTACCCAATTGAGTCTGACACCTTCCAAGGGGCTCGCGAAGATGGAATGGATAGAAAAATGGTTCAACGGAAGGGCAACCTCTAATCCTGCAAACCATTTTGACATTGAAGCTCTTCGTTGATCAACTCAATTTGAATTGTCTCGCTTTTGAGGGCGTTTGAGCTATGGGTTCTAAATGTTGTAGACACATATTATATAAACATTCAAGAGGACCATTTCCTCCCACCCAAGCACATGCACGGGCATAGGTTGCCGTTTTGTGTGTGCGAGTTTACATATATTTCAAGTGTGCCTCAACCTAACCCAACCGAACCGAAACAGTGCGTGGCCGAAAGAACGCCACGGATGCGTTCGGGTAGAACGTAATTCCTTTTCGGTTTCCTACGTTGCTGCTTCACTTTCAAACATGCTGTCTAGTGACGCATGATGAATGGTGATGATAATCATAATAACGAGTGTGAAAAACATGAAGCAGAACTCCGCGCATCCACCCCAGCGGTTTTCCCCGGTTCTTGAACGCCGAGTCGGTCTTTCCCGGAGGAGCGGAAACATACGGCAGGAAGGATGTGAAGGTGCAACAGAGCACCGTCTGCATTCGTCACTCGTATGCTCGCAGTTGTTTCACTTTTTTGTTTTTCCTTCCTCCTGTCTTTCCTCGACAACTTCGGGGGTGGCTGAACGCAGGCTGCGTTGTCTGCTTAATTTTTATTTAATTTCATTCCATTTTCCTCCGCCGACTTTTCCGCCAGGGGAAAGGCCCAGGCCCGAGCCCAACACGACCGGGGAAGTGATCATCCGAAATTAAAGATTCTTGCTCCCTCGCACTTCCCATCAATGGTGGTTCCTTGGTTTTCCCCCGTTCCGTTTTTGCTTCCTTGGCACACCGACGGCGTTCGTGGTTCGTGGTTTGCAGTAAGATTCTTTTCTTCGCTAGTACACACTGCGCAGTCTTTTTCCGCACCCTCGCCTCCTCCGTCGCTCGCAATGCATGAATGCATCGCACGATGCACCGCACAGCTCGCTCACTGTTAATTCTAGCGTAATGAATGACCGGCACTGTTGCAAACCGAGCCATTGCACCGATCGTCACAAACTCAGCTGTGTAAAATATGATTCGTTCCGGTGTGGAAATGGGCATGGGCAAAATAAATACCACTTTTTTCCATTTCCACTTGTTCGGAGGGCACACATTTGCGATCACCATGAGATTCACCGACGGACACGCGGACGGATTGCATCGAAATGTAAAACCACCCCTCTGAGAGCGTCTTGTGCAACTGCAACAACGATCTGCGGTGCGCTTTTGTGCGTTTCATCCTCGGTACGCCAAATAATGATCGAGCGATCGTGATTGATCCAAAAATAAAGCATGCAACATGACACCGCGTCATACCCACCCACCAGGTGGTCTCGTTTCGCCGATGTCGAATGTGGTGTGCCTAGGATCGGGTTCACGTTGTGCACATTGGGGGTTTTTCTTTTTTTTATTTTCATCTTTTTGCGATCATTCGATTTTTCGCGAGACAGACGGTCTCAAGGATATTGTTTTTCTGTGCCAATTTAGCTGCCAGTGAAACACAGTGTTTTTCCCCCACCCAATGTTTTTAACTTTAGGTTATTTTCCAATTTAAAAGCAGCAAATAGGAAAGACTTTAGTTTCAACAACCTTAAAAAAATGGTTTAGGTTAAGAATTAACGAAGATATCCGGTCTGAGAGTCAAGGGACAACTTACGTTAGGTTTATTTTCACGACGATAGTCTCTGCAGCCGCCTCGACTCACTCTAGCCGCCTCGACTCACTCTAGCCGTGAAGAAAAAGTCGTTCGCATTTGGATGGTAAGGATTTCCGATACACACAGTTAGTTTTTACACACACCGCTTTTTTTCTACACTCACATTTAACAATGTTTTCAAACAGAAACTACACTTTTCCGAAATACACGTTCTTTTTCGCTTGGGAATCGCTTGAACTCAGCATTGATAATCTGTCGACGGTTAGGTTGCCTACCATTAACTGGTGGTGCTGAAAAATAGGTAATTTAGTTAAAATTTTCATTAAGACAATTTTAACTATCAAATGAAAGTATGTTATATCTTTATATAACATCCGTTCCGCGTGATTAACTACTCTTTTTCCACTTTTCACACTCTTCTCGTCTTCGGAAGTAGTTTCACAATGTCATACACCAGAACAAATGTATTTTTAATAAAATTGGTCTTGCTAAGATAAACTTAACAAAACAATTTCCAAATTTGGGGGACAAAAATAACCGTTGGGAAATTTCGGTGGCTCCTCGCTACCTTCATAACTGTGTTCCAACCTCTATCGTTCACTAATGTTTCGATGAGTTTAGCTTGTTGGTTGTTTTTCCTACCCATTATTTCTCTCGCCACCACTTTTGCATCCTTTTCTACAACACACAAACACACACACACACGTCACAAACACTTCGCCACGTGCGATGACACTTTTCACTAACCGCCCACCTTTTGCTTGTGTCTCTCTAATCACCACGGGGCGGGTGAACATTCAATCATCATGATGAAAACGTAGCCGGCGATCGAAACGGGAAAAACTCTCGAGTAAAATGGCGAAAACATTACAAAAAAAAAGAAAAACAAAAAACAAACCCACGGATGAGACACAGACGGAAAATCTTACGCGCGTTGACTTCTGGGCAGTGCATTTGGGGGCAAAAGAAAAGAAAAACTACTAGCTCGACACACACACTCGCGTATGCACACGATCGCACAAGGAAATCCACGAACACCGACCGCTACACCAATTTTCCTCGGCACTCCGTTTCGTCGCAGCTTTCGTCACGGCAGTTTTTTCGTCCCGCGTCCCGTACGATCATTTTTCTTTTCAATTTTCCCTTAAAATTCACACATCCCTAGAGCAGAATCGCGCTCGGAGTGCGAAGCCGGTGTGACAGTTCCGCGAGAGCGCGCGGTTTGACGTTTATTTTTATTTCATCGCCGTCAACTTCGAGGACGACGATCCTCGGACGACCGTCGATGGACCCATTTTCTTCTCACTGGTGGGTTTTATCACCGTTACAACCGGGTGGAGGTGGATGTGTGTGGGGCGTGTGTGTGTGTTGTGAAAAACGACTTTCGTGCTAGTTTTAATATTATGGTAGCGATCTTTATCGTATGAAAACCCGAATTATAGGAAGCCTAGTGTGGACAAAATGTCAAACTTTCTACGATTTTATGTTTTAAAAAATAGATGGCGCACTACAAAAATTGCAACTTTGCACACTTACATCCCAATACCGCTTTGGTTTTTATTAAAAACCACACAATCACTAGGGGGAGGGCATCTATCGGAAAAAGGGGACGCGCGCACACTGTGGCCCCGTACTACGCTCCGGTAGCGATCCGGAATAGAGCCGGTGTTCGATCGGTGTCGGATTGGGACTGGACTTGGCGTGGTTTTGTCGGTTGGCTGGGTTCTTCTTCGGGTTGCTCGTCGGACGGCTCGAAACGCACTGACCGCGGCCCAACCGTCTGACAAGCGGACCCGACTTCTGGGCTTACGAAAGCAATGCGTGCTCTCGCAGCGCCGCACACCGATGTATGGTGAGCCGAGTGGACGAGTTTTGCCTTTTCTCGCTGCGCCGGCTGTGAGAGGGACCGAGCAGTCGTACGTGACACCCGCACCGTCCTCACAACCCCGGCTCGTGCGTATGCTGCTCCCAAACCACAATTGTCTGATGTGTGTGTGTGTGTGTGTTTGTGTGTATGTTTGTTGGCGAAGCAGCGAAGCGAGGAAAACCGCGAGCATCCCAAATTTGAAAACCATAAAAAATAAAACAAAACCAACAAAAAATATATAGCACCCAACCGAGAGATCACAATGGAAACTAAGAGTGATCGTTCTGTTCACTCTCTCTCTTTTCTCTTCCGATTCGCTCTACCTTTTTTACTTCAGCGCCGTTGACCTCCGACGATCAGTTCACGTTTGGTCGTTATTTTGTGCGCGAACTTCAGGCGCTGCTGAAACGCGGGCGGAAAATGGTGTCGAAAAACCTGCAACCTGCAGAGTGGTGCGAGTGAGGCTGCAGGCGCCATAGAAAATGTGCGTGTGTGACAGATATCGGCCGTCGTGGTCGTGAGATGATGTGAAAATTCGCCCTCACTCTAATGCACTAAATGGGATGTGAGAAATGAGTTTCATTTTCTCACCGTTCGAGATGGAGAACCATCTTTGCGTGAGAAAATTATTTAAAATTCAGACTCTTCTCCCCCCTTTCCGTTTGCTCGCTGTCTTGCTTGTATCTGTAGTATCCTGTTCTTGTTTCCCTTTTCTCACGCGACGAGTCGCAAACGAGAGTGCGATCATCCCGAGAGGTTTCAAGGATCGAGATATATTTTTCGGGTATCTCAAAGAAGCTCTCTTTCTCATCCCGTACTGGAACTGCTATTTGGAGCCAAATCCCGGCCGATGGTCAACTGGGCGTCACAGATCAACCGTAATCGATCTCCAGAGGAGATTACCCGATCGATCTGCAATTCATCAAATTTTCGAAAGAAGGGTTTGCCTGAAGTATTTGATGTTCGGCAGTTGTTCTTGGCAAATCATTAAAAAAGAATTGAATTTCCTATTCCGGAGTAGATAAATGTTGCTACAGGGTATGGCTGTAGGTTACGAGCGTTGAATTATATTATTATTTTTTGCATATTTCGCAGAAAAGATGCAAAAATTACAATTTTACCAACACGTTTCCTCTAATAATAAGCATATGTTTACTTTCCCCAATGAGAAAATCAAAGTAAAGTAGAGGTATGCTTGTAATTTTGTTCGAAGAAGTAACACTAGAGGGTAATAAATTATCTCCGAAACCACCACGCATAAATCTTCTCCCCAAACCGAAGTTCACAAATCATCCAAAAGCCGTCGGCCGGTCAGGACGAATTGAGTTGAACATGCGCTTCCGAGTCCGAGTCACCGAAGTGACCGAAGTGAAAATTTACGTTTCTACAATCGGTAAGGATTTTGCGCTCGGCAATGAAATAGGAGGAAGAAAATCAACCACGCCACCGAGCAGACACAGGATCGCATGGATCAAACATCCGAACATGTTCTAGTGTCGGGGCAAAACACACAAACACACCAGCCCCGCAAACCCAAGTCGTCAGCCCCTGGCCAGTCCGTCTCGCCCGGTTCTCGAGGATGATGGAAATGTGTGGCTGCATGGCAGCTCCGGGAAAAATGCTTTACGGGGCGCATCGACCATTCGAGGGTGAGGGGTGAGGGGAAGGAGGGAGTTTTTCTCGCATTTTGCCCTGCACCCGCGATCTATATTTACATTTCAGACCGCGGATCAGCATGTTTCTTGGTTGCTGGTTTGCGCTGCTCTCGGGCGGCCATTCGCTCGTGCGTGCGTTCGCTCGGGTTGTCCGCCAGGTCGTTCGATCATGCGGCATACGGCTCGTGTGCCGACGGACGCAACAGGCACACGACGACCATTGCCAGGAACATGCGGCAATCGCCAAGGGAACTACACACACACACGCACAAAAACACCCAATGCGTGAACAGACAGTCACGATAGAGACGGTTCCACGAGGCAGGGTGAAGTTCAGGCACGGCGAAGTGGCATTTTGGTGGCCGGAATCACGCCAGTACCCGAGCGCACGGCTTCACCTTCGCCATCTTCCCCATCATCGTGTGATCGTCGCCAGCAGCGCACACTCGTGTGGCTCGTGGATGTGATGGAACGCTAACGATGCTGCATGCTTCTGCCCATAGCAACATACGCAGACACTGGCTGCACGAGCCGGATCGTGAACACTAAGCTGACCACGGCTGCTCAATTACCCGTTGTTAAATTTGCATTCGTCCGACGAAATACGTTACTTCAACAAAAATGTGTTATTGTGCAAATTACTTATACTTAAGCTGCACTTATCTCTAGAAAATCATTCTAGAACAGAACCACATAGAAAAACATATTTGATATAAACCAAAGCGAACTTTAAACAAGTTCACGAAACAAGTATGGTAGAATCTGAATAACTCTTTGCATCAATTTTGAGAATCATAAATCTCCCACTAAAAGAATCCTTAATGAATTCTAAAAGGAACAGATAAATGCAGCACACGTAAGTATAAAAAATGTATAAAAAAGCCCCCGCTTTTATCTCTTTCGGTAACAATCACAGAATCATGAAGATTCGTGAAGGCTTCGCGAAAGATTAATGAAGATTTATTGATGTTTCGAAAGATTCATGAATGTTTTGAGATTCGAATCCCAAAAGATTCATGAACCAATCTTAATGAATCTTCGATGAAAAAATCATATGAATGAATCTCGCCTAAAGATTTATAAGACACAACTCTATACTTGAATCATATGAATGAATCTCACCCAAAGATTCACAACTCTACACACAACCTCACCTGAAGATTCATAGACACAATGCAAAACTATCATTAGAAACGCAATATTATTAATTTGAATAATTCACCATAAACCCTAACACGAATTAACACAAAATTTAAAATAAAAACATGTCCAACATAGGTCTAAAGTTGTGCATGATGATGATGAGATTTGCAAAAATTATCAAATGTAGGTCAAAATGATCGAACGGTAGATGTAGTGTAAAGAACCCAAGAAAGAATTTTGGAATTGCTGATTCATTCGTTCAAGTGGACTTACAATAAGTCATCCAATATTTTAGATCACTTTTTCTTGCATTGGTCTTTTAAGGACACTTTTCAGGAATAAAATAACTAATCCATTTTTCAAGCTTTTTTCCAACGTTACTAGAGCATTTTCCAAACCGTTCCTAAATTCAAACATTAGGAAACGTTATGGTTTAAGCTACTTACTTGCTGCTTGTTGGAGGAAATTAGTGTACTTAGTACAGTGTAAGATGAGCACCTCGAAGGCGTGAAATTATTAGAAGCAGTACGCGCAAGCGACTGACATTGAGCCTTGAGTTTTTCCTTCTCGCTTTCCATAAGTTTTTTTTTCCATGCAGTATTTGACGTGCGTTTGTGTGCGTGATTTTCTTCCCTGCCCCTCGCCCCACCAACTCCAATCCGCGAAACTTCACACTTTGGCCTCGCGAAACCACCGCTCGCACCAACCTCCATCACCTACCGTCTTCCACCGGCAGGAGGAAACTCAGGCAGGCGGAAGAGCAAACAGGAAAGGCGGCGGCCAATAAATCAATTTACCAGACGAAAGCAAACACACGGATAATTGTAACCGAAAATAGACTCCCGGTCGGGGCGCGGAACGGTGCGCGAAATGTTTTATTGAATAATTATCTGGTGGGCTCGTCCGCCCATTCTGCTCTCCTCCGCGTTGGGTCTTGCAGAACTGGCAGCAGGCAGCAGCAGCCGATAGGTTGGAAAATCCAAATCAAATAATCCCATCGGCTGGCTCACGTTACCGAACGCGATCCGATCGATATATCGATATCGGCAAATGGATAAGTGAAGTAGTAATTATTGCTGTAACGAGCCCGTCGCCATTTTGGGGAGCCAGAGGTATCTATCTGACAGACTTGTCTGTGCAAAATCATGTGCGGAATATATTTCTGCGTGCTCTGGGTTAGTGAAGGTAATTGAAATAGATTCCCCATGTCCAGAGTAATACCGAAATTTCTTCATTCAAACATTTTAAATACAATTGAAATAGAAAGCATTAAATCCTAGTACGGAGTACAGAGAACAAGACATAACATTATTGCTAAACACAAACTCCAGCTGGAAAAGCGAGCTTGCGTGTCGAATACTGTCGATTCAGCACTACACAAACCGTAGCCCGACCCAGGAAGTACTGTTTATTTGATTATCACTGTTCATTAGAGATCGAATCCAATCGAACGAACCCCAGAACCCCCGGCGGCATCCGCTTCCACGGTGCGATTGATAAATTAATTTATCCGCCACTTCTTCGCTTCCCCGCGATCGTCCCTTTCGGGCACCGCCCGTGTTTCTCCGTTCCACGACTGAAGGAAAAGGAGGATCAAACAAGAGTGCGCACGGAAGGAAAAGGTTTCCTAAAACAGTAGCACCCAAATCTCAACGTATGAACTTGAAAATGAAATAATTACACACTACGACCTCCGCCGAAATGGATCGGATCACTCAACACACACAAGCACACACATACACTCCATCACAGGTTCTCAACCGATCGGATCTTTGCGGGCTCTGGTCAGAACGAGAACGATCGGTGAACGGAAGCTTTTTAAGGCAATGATATTGGCTTCATTTGGAAGAGAGAGGAAGAAGGTGGTCAAGGTGAAGGAAAACAACGGGAAAATCACACCCGGAATCGGAAGCGCTGATTACGGCGGGCGCATCAATCGTGGTTTTAGACACCGCCGGGATCGGTTTTTTTTACGTATTCTAGTTTCCGAGTGGAAACAAAGAGTTTAATCTGCATCCCGTGAGGTTCCGACCGAATAGAGTTCTGGATTATGCTAGAACATAAGCGGAAGTATGCTGTTACACGTATAACTTATGTAAGGTACAAATTTTGTAGATCACTTGTAAAACGAGTTCATCTTGGGAATAGTTTGACAAACCAACAATTTCAATAAGTTAAACTAATTTTTTTAACGCAAACCTACCCAATTCACTTTAGCTCACTTTTATTCACTAAGTTACATTTCACTTTAACACACCTTTCTGGATTCCACATGTTGGGTTTTATATTGCATTCTTTAAACCATATTTTCTGGTTCTTTATCTTTTTATACGACACTAGTGCACATTTTGTACACAAAGCGATGGCACTTTTCACTTTCAATTATTTTACCGTAAAGTATTATTCATGAACCTTTGAGCACGCCGTTTGTAACTCATTGCACTGACTTTTAATACTCAAAAAGTCAAAATGTTTAAGAAACTTTAGCTGCACACTTTTTTCGGGACAGATCGTCTGTTTTAGGAGAGATGTTAACCGATTTTCTGTTTTGTTGCCAGATCTGACATTTACAATTTTGTGCTTTTCTTTAGATTTTATTTCAACACGAAATCGATTTTTCCAGATTGTTTTCTATATTTTTTCACTGTTCTTGCAAACCATCATAGGATAATTCAACCCCGTCCGAGTGCGTTTCTAGCGGTGAATCTTTCCGTTTCAGACGGTTACCCGGACACTGGCTGGCGAAATGGCTTGCGAACAGCTCGACGGTCGAATCGTGACTGTCGGAACTATGCTCGGAAAAACTGAACCACCGTCTTCGCCGGAACGGTAGCGCGAGACGAAAATATAAGGTTCCCATTCCCGCGACCGGTCGCACTCATCTTTATCGGCTCGGGCAAGCCGCCGTTTGGGTTCCTCGGGAGATTTCCGCGCACGCAGCAGTCCGTGCAGTGAGTTTTCCGAGCACAGCGAGGGGAAATGCATCGCTCCACACCGCGTGCGGGATTCGTCCGGATACTTCGCGTGGACCATTGAAGCAGCTCGCCGACGAGAGAGTCGCGTTTTTCGTGAGAACACGCGATGACTTCACTGATGAGCCGTCAAAAATCGTGCATTTTTTCCACGGATCGCGAGCGAGATCCCGCCACCAAAAAGGGCACTCATTCTCAAAGGGTCCCCACTGCAAGAAATGACTGATTAAACGACTGATTAAATGACTGATTATGACTATCTTAATCAGTCAAAACGTGAGCGATTTTGAGAGACCCTCCCCTGAATTGAGTGCTTCCCCTTTTCAGTCCACTCTCGCCTCTCCCCACTTCCTCCCCTCATTCGTCTGTACCCCCTGTCATCATGTCTAAATTCAATACAACAAGTACTGCTTACTTCCATTTCGATACTTTTATTTTCCATTTTTGCTTGGTTGATACACTACTCAATTATACACTTTCTGGAAAGAGAAGAAAAGACAAGCAGTCACGTTTCATTAGTACCTTTAAATGAACATATACACTTGCACAACACTTACCCGGAATGCTGGACCGTAAGGTGTTGCTGGAGGTATATTGTTGTTAAACTGGACTGGATTTTGAGGAATACTTATCTGTATAAGGAATCTTACTTACCAATAGTAGTTCCATGGTAGATTTCTTACTCTGCATCACGAATAAACACACTTTTTGCTAATTTTTTCGACACACTACTCTGCTTCACATAGTCATCAACAAAACACCGCAATGACGCTTTGACAGCTTATACCAAGGCTGTTGAAATTAAGGTTATATCATAAATGTTAAAGCAAACCGAAATGTCAAAACCGTTCGTGCACTGCAGAAACCTTGCAATTATTAAACAAAATAGTAGTTTAAATCGATGCAACAAATATTTCAGGTGTATTTTTAGTTATTGTGCATCTTAATTATTCCATTTTTTCTAAACACAAACTGAATCGACAGCATATTTTCGTGGTTAATCAACGTTGACAAATACACAAATGTCAAAAACTTATCTTTCGATACACCTTAACTTCAACTACTTTCCTTGAGGCATACGGAATGGAGGAGAAAATGGAGGAGAAGACCATGAGCACTGCGTTGGCTCGTGGACGGCAAAGACGAAGCAAAAAGAAGTGCATGAAGTATGGGGATGGGGTTTAGGTGTTTGTGGACAAGGGGTTATAAATTATGGTGTAAGCAGTGTGAGACGGGTGGAAATTAAGGGGAGGTGAGTGACAATTTTCTACGGGGGTTAGATGATCGCGGGCGCGGATATTCCGGCGAAAGAGTTCTTTTCCGCTCGGGTGGGCTTGCAATCGTCGTTTGAATTATGAGCGGTGAGAAATTCGCTTAAGCGCAGCCACAAACTAAATAAGTGATAAGCGAACATCTAATTGAAATAAATTCAATGTTTACCGTGTGCTTATCTAATATTTTTGAATGCTGTTCGAAACCTTTTTTGATTTTTAGGCATAACTAGCATGGCCTTATCAGTTCTATTACGTGCAAAGTATGAGCAAACAACACAAATGCTTTATCACTGTTCTAATTCCTCGTAATATTCTGAGCTGGCATATTTCATTCTTTTTATTCGATATCCCGATATCTTGTTCCTATGTTCTCTAAACTGCATTTTTGATTACAGTTACACTCGTATAAGGTTTAAAGAAAATGCTACGGAAAAGAAATAGTGAAGAAAGCACATTTATTTGTGTATCTTGCACAGATCTACAGTGCGTATCTGTAGTGCAGCAAAAGAGCACACAAAATTGAAAATGTTCAAATATGAAACATAACATGATTTTGTTTATTCGTTTGAAAAAAAACTCAACGGACGAACAAGGTCCCAATGAGTACTTAAAACTAGTGTAAACGCACATTACGAACTACGATACAACATAACATCTTAATCTTATATAAAATTTGGGTCCATTGTAAAGCGCGACTTAAATTCTTTAGCGTTATTACAAAAGTTGAAGGCGTAGTATGCTCTATTGAATGTGCTGCTCATAGCGGTCATTGGAGCAAACTGGCCGTAAAGCATACTGTTGGTGTTTGTTCTAAGTATCTCCGAACTACGGAGCTGCCTATAGGGTGCGTTAAAGTTTACTAATTCTAGCAGGTTTAGAGCATCGATCTCACCCTGAATCAGTTTACCAATAAAAACTGCCTGAGCTACCATTCGTCGCTTATTTAACGGTTGCAGTCCTAGAAGGAGGCAGCGCGATTGATAAGTTGGGAGAGACTCTGAATTTTGCCAAGGGAGCGATCGTATCGCCTATCTCGTGAACCTCATTTATATTTCCTCACTTAAAATTAAACTTCATCCATATCCCAGCTTCATTCCTTTATTTTTGTCGTAATCATTATTTTTTATCATGTCCTCAAAACATTCTAAATCTGATATTTAGATTTGTATTTGTATTGATTTGTTGCTGCAAGTATAGCTGATAACGATTATTTGCTATATTGTATTTCCTATAGATCCAAGATATGTATGTATGTATGTATGTATGTATGTTTACTTTAAACTCATAACCATCAACTATTCAGTGTTTACCTTATGCTGAATTCCAATAAACTGAACTAAGAATGAACGTGATTCATAGAGTGTACACAAGATAACGATAATGGAAGCGTAGGATCCGTAGGATTGGATTATCTTTGTTCAATTTCCAAAAAAGTTCTTCAATTAAACGAGGTTTATGTGGTTGTCAATAATGACAAATAATTATATTGAAGATTTTAAAAACCACTGAACCACGTCCACCGCACAGAATCTGTAGCAGCTCCATACATCCGTTCCCCTCTGGCGCGCGAGTGTCTTTTCCGCCCCTGGGAAAGGGTTAGTGTTGCGGGATGGTAACGGGGGGGTCAATCGGAAGGCATAAAAACCGCCGTCGAAGCCGCAAGAGCACATGGCAAGAGCACCGAAAGTACCAAAACCCGAGAGCAAAAAAAAAGAAGAAAAACCAAACCCACCCTTCCCGGGAGGGCCTCTCCTGCCTCTTCCCGGGTGGGAAACCCGGGTGTCCGAAAACATCGGTTGGTACCGCCAACACAATGCGTGCCCGGCCAGGCGGAACTGCGAGGCGTAACGACGATGCGAAGGGAACGCGTGCCGCCAAGAGGTCGTCTTCCTGCGCCAAGTGACTCGCAGTTTTCGTGGCCGCGTTTTCGTGGCCGCTTTGTGAAGTCAAGCACCGGCAACTGCTTCCAGGTGTGTGTGTGTGTTTTTGTGGGTGCTTGAGAGCGGCTGGCGCATCCTGACATCAGAACAGGGCCGCGCGAGAGGGTGCGATCGCGATCGCGATCAGCGAAACGGAAACACGCCACCGAACAACAAAGCGGCTGGGAAGTTCGGAAGCTCCGAGGGTTTCCGACTTTGGCCAGAAGGCACCTCTAGAGCGGGGGTGGGGGATGGGAGAGTGATTAGCGAAGGTGGCGGCGAGGTAAGGGGCGTCTCCCACGGCACCTCAAGTCATCAAGGGCTTGTGGAGCAAAGAGAGGCACCCATACAAACTCACCCGCATAGACGAAAAAGTTGGGCCGACCACGAAACTATTTCGCTAATGATGCCGCCAACTTCCACGCTGCCAGCCAACGGCGATTGTCCGTGCGACGTTTCCGGTCGAGCTCGAGTGGAAAATCGGAACAAATTGATAACACGATGCGATGAAGCGATTTACAAAATGTGGAACCCCTTAGAGAGGAAACCCCAAAAAATAAAGAAAATGAACCCCAAAAGGTTCCTCCTTCGGCCTGTGACCGAAGTGACCGGGCTAATGAGCTAATGAAAGACGTGAAGGAGGCCACTTGAGAGATGCCTGGTTCCAACCCTTCAACCCACGGCGTGGGCGTTCTGGTGGACGTTTATGATAAACACATTAATGTCGCTGGCGGGGCTTGAAATGTTAGCGTCGAACGCGTCCGAAGGTTTCAAGTGGACGTTGGTTTTAATGAGACAAGACTTCGTTCGACTGGCTCTAGCGAACAAATGCAAGAGAACTCTAATGAGAAATCTGTTTTCCAAAGCGTTAACATTTAATGGTGAAAATGCACACGCCGCTGAACAACTTGACGAAAGGCGAGCCCGATGAAATATTTTACGTTCAATTTTGAAGCGTAAGCATTTCAGATGGAACCATGGGGAAACTTTAGAGGAAATTGAAGGAAAAATTTAAATCCACTGTTTGAAACCAAGAACAACTTTTCATTTGGAAGGAGAAATAGTGTTTGGGTTACTAAATGTGAATTCTTGAATTTAAATTACTACCCGAATTTTAAAGCAAAACAATTATTAACATGGATGGAGTTGGTAGGAATATGAACGGATATCCTCATTACCCACGTGGTATGTTTATGTTTTCGTGATTTCATTTCTTAATTAATGCAAACTAAATAGAGCTGCACATTTTAATCCACATTACATTAGCGAACGCTCTGCCATTTTTCACATGTCTGCGCATATTTCTCACTGCATACATTTTTGCGCTCAACTTCGAGCGATGCATTTTTGTAGATGCACTAAAGCTTCCAGGGCCCATTCTTTCTGGCCCGTTTGCCTTCGGTGGGACCATTTCCATGCATTATTCCAAACCTTCGTCGGCCCAAAGATGAGAAGCACGGTAGAATGAAGTCATGAAATTAGTTAATCCACTGCTGACCATTCATAGTCGTGCCACCTTTAGACTTATCAATTCTCACACACACTCTGCACTCCCGGACGGCCCCGAAAGACGTCGGGAGTCTGGCTGCCCGATTTTGCGCATTCGCCATAAATTTCGCGCTGAATTATAATCGTCATAATTTGTCCGGTGAGTGGCGGTTCGGCCTGAGAAACCTGTCAGTTTGTGCGCCGCAAACT
The DNA here is from genome assembly GCA_000441895.2 of Anopheles sinensis. Classification (NCBI taxonomy): domain Eukaryota; kingdom Metazoa; phylum Arthropoda; class Insecta; order Diptera; family Culicidae; genus Anopheles; species Anopheles sinensis. The sequence continues at coordinate 584,678 of KE525239.1, read as the reverse complement.
CACCACCCCGTGTCGGGACGGGTGTACGGGAGGTGATTTTTTTTCCATGCCTTTCCCTGTCAGCCTATTGTTTTTGTTTTAGCCGGGCAACAACCGCCTCCTCCCTTGTGTTCATTTAAACGCGTGGTTGGTGAACCTTTTGTACACGTCGTTTTTAAATTCGATGTCCAGGCTTCATGTTTTTTTTATTTTTTTCTCGATCGATTTGATATTCCAGCAGTTAAATAGCTTTTTTAACCCATAAGAAATAGATAATTTACCTCATAATATAAAGAAAATTAATAAGAAAACTAGAACAAGGTAAAATCCCAAATGAAGCCCCCCCCGGCCAAAATCACTGTCGTGGCTACACCATTTGTAAGCGGATGTACCTAAAAGTATGCAATAGGTGATAATAATGAATTTACTGGTACCGGTATCGTTTAAATATCGCCGTTGGAATTTGATGCTGTTAAATAAAAGATTTTGGTTACACTTCACAGAATGGACGACATGAACTACCTGATGCATTATTTGCATGAGTTGATGAAAATTTGGCTACGCAATCAACCTAGGGGTGCGGTATGAGGGGGGCCCACGGGCCCCCCTTATTTCACAAATTTATGACAAACTCCTTTTTCCGGTAGACCTAGCGCAGTCCGCTCGCTACGCTCGCTGCGGGCGCGCCGCCGTTTCATACTCATTTTTAAGTCAAACTTATCGGATTATACTGCCTTTTTAGAATAGTAAAAACCTTTAAATCTCAACGTTTCTGCTTCTAACGGTAATTCAACGGTTCAAAAATTCAAACTGAATTCATGTACCACCCGTTGCATACCTTCAAGGCGCAACTGTGGAAAAATATGGCGACGATGCAACGAGGAGGGGGCTTCATTTGGGATTTTACCTAGAACAAAATTCCGTGCATCGAAAATTCATGACACTATTAAAATCTAGTAAAAAATCTAAAATCACACCTTAAACCTAAGCGCCGAACTCAAAAATTATTATACCACATTCTGATACTTTACCTACTCAAAAAAAAAAACTATACTATGAACATGTTCATTCGATTTTTAAACAATTGCACGAAATGACAGTTTGTTTAATGGCAACAGAGAACATACTTGCATTATACGTGTTTTTCTTTCAGCACCGTTTATAGCACCGTACATTTCCTTTGCTATTTATAAGGGAAATTGTCCTTTGTTTATTTGTGAAAAATTTAAATACATGTTAAATTTATTTTCTTCTTCAAACTTGTATAGGACAGAATAGTTGTACTTTTCAAATACTTTGGATTGATTTTAAATGCTTTGTAGTTTTTGGAGGAACATACGATTTCTCACCTGACCCAAACTAAAATCAATATCAAAATGTCTTGCTATGCACGTCTCACCTCTACAATCATTAGTTAGTTGTACATTAATTGCACCTTAGATAACAATTTTCTTCACAAAATTATTTAAATTTGAAAAATTGCAGTACAGTTTCAGTTACGTATTATTATACATTTTGCCAAACGAGTGCCATCAAATATGCATTTTTTTAAGTTTCATTTTATTCCACGCTTCATTCTTGGTGGTTTCAAATGCACTTCGCCATTGTTGCGTTCGTTTTGGGTCGCTAACTTTTTAAGCGCACAACTTCATCACTGCTACGCACCGACACACCCTGCACGGGTGGCCCTACCCCCAAGTTCCGCGCCTAACCTGCGCTCCTGCTCCTCCGGTTGCGCCCGCAAGGTGCTTTTGTTTTGAAATTCTGAACTTGCAAGTAAGACAACTTAATGACAAATTTATTTTGACGAAATATTTACGACCGGTCATTTCGGTGGCGTTCCCGTGAAACGCCTGAGATTCTTTTCCTTTTAGTTTGCCCCGCTTTTTCGCTTCTGTTGCTTAATCTCTTGCTAGCGTGCGCGTGTGTGTTTGTGTTTGTCCGATGTGTCGTCCGGAGCGATTGAGTCAGGACGGTTTTCTTTCCCATATTGTTTTTTTTTATTTGGTTCTGTATCTTTTACATACGTCTCTGTTTTGACTGTCCCATCTTAATCGTTTCGCTTTTCCGACCGTGGCGATGGATGTTGGTGCGGTTTGTTTTCCCCTGTTTTTAGTTTTCTGCCATTTCATTTTCGGACCGTTTTGCAAATCTCTGCGCCAAACGCCATGACCGAAACGGCTAGCGGTCGTTCGTGGTCTCCTACCGGATTAAGCGGTGAAGGGTGGGCGAATGAAATGAAGGGAACGGGCGGGAAAGAGGATGAACCCTAGATGTTTACATTTTCCCGAGAACATCTGACTCACTGTCATGTCTAGTGCGGGTTCAAGTACGAAATGTAGATCACGCCAAATGCGTACGGAACCAGCGTGAGTTGTAAGTTAGGTGGCCGTTGCTTTCCCCCCCGAGAAGGAAATAAGAGAGTGAAGCAAGGAGAACAAGCGTTTTGACCCCGATGGGCAAAAGAGAGATTGAAATCTTTTTTTTCCCCGACCTGAGCAGCGCATCGAATTACCTAGCAGTATTTATGGGCACCGAGATCGTATGACATCATAGATTTCAAAGTTTTTAGTTTCCAATTTCAACAGAAATGCCCAAACCAATAGGACCATCCGAAGAATCTCCGCTAATTGGAAGTAAAAGAAAAAATACTGTTAATTATTTTGCTTGAAAGACAGCAAACTCGTTGCATTCAACATGCGATACTCAATATAAATGTTTGTTATATAATGAAAACCTTCGTAGCTCACAAGATTTCATTTAATTTCTCTTCTAAAGAAAACCTTTACGAACCCGCGACAGTTTATCTTAAGCAAGCTAATAATGGATCCCAATTACCTAAACCAAAACGATGTGATGTACCACCCATAAACACTCGCCCGATGTAGCCGTCCAAAGTTCGCCATTTTCGCTCGCACCAACACCGCCCAGCCGTTGTTCGGTTTCGGTAAATTTCCCTCCACGATCGAGTTGCGCAAATGTGCGTAGTGTACAGTGAACAGTAAAAAAAAAGAACAAACCCAATAGTAAACGGTTACTGAAAATCTGCACATCACCAACCGGCGGGGAAATCGGTGGCGCTCTTAGCTGGTCGGAGGAAACCGCCAGGAGTGGATCCGGTTAGCCGGTGCTGACATTCCGGAATCCACGGTTGGCGCCACTAAGCAAACCGGCGCATGCCACTGGGGCTGAAGTTATGGAAAGTAATATTTGTTTACATTGCAACCGGCTCTTTTCCGTTGATCTCTCGTCCCTTTATCTATCGTTTGCTGGGAGAGGGACGGCACTGTTCCGTGCGAAGGCGAAGTACGTCCGACACATCGGTGGCAGAACGTCAGCCACCCATCGGGGAAAGAAAACAAACGCAGCTTGGCAAAGTAGTTTTCACAGTTTTTCTGCAACAAAACGGAACGAGCGAACTATGAATCGTACCTTTCGTTGGGAAAAGTTGCATCTCATGCAGCGGTTCTTGAGCGGTTGAATAATAACCGAACGCTGCTTGTGTGAGTGATGAAACGCGAACGCGAATGGCGAGATGAAGTTGTAAAGTCCCATCCCGATAGGGTACTGCTGCACGGAAAAGTGGACGCATGGTTCCGCTACCAGGGGAAAACCGATCGAACGATCCACGGTCGATCACGCGGCCTTTTTAGCTTCCGAACCGATCGGTCCGTAACATTGTCGGAAGCGCGAGCCGGCGGCGATTCGGCGCTAGCGAAAAACACTTCGCGGAAACGCTAAATAGCTCGCTACTGGCGAGCTAAAGGTAAATAAATACGCACGTTATTTATTACGTGCGCAACGAGATTGAACAAATCGGCCACTCGATGGGATTTTCGACCGGCAATCGCAAAAAGGAAACTCACCGACGGACTGGGCAATCGATTACATTACCTTGGGCTCGTTTTATTTTTCCACTTAATCTGTTAAGATAAGCTGGACGGAACGCGAGTTTTTCGGAGCGATATAAAAAGAATGGCAAACAACAAAAGAATCCATACAAGCGAATGATTCCTTAGGGTGGATTGGGTCTTGCAATGGTGTAAAAACATTTGAATCAATGAATTACGTACTTTGTGTAATCAAATCACTATCGAAAACATATGCTAGCTTAATATGAGGTGTTAAAACTAAAGTGAAAACCATCTATACATCCAAAATTATTGTTTTCTATAATATACCGTATTCTAAGACGTTTCACAAGTAGAATTCATTAAATGTACCTTATGTCAAACTGTTTACATTTCTAAGATAAGGGATTTATTTAAACTACTCCAACCTCTTTTTTTTCTACAAAACTATTTCTATACAATTTTATAAAAGCACTTTTGTTGGTTGATCGTCTTCATATTTGGGAATCTCCTTTGAACCAACCTTGTTCTGTATCTGTTCAGGAAGCATCCAGTCCCGCCATGGAGACGCAAGGTGCTTTGTAGAATTATTTGAATTTGGGCCATAATTTATTTTTTCCAAATTTATTAGTTTAATTTGTTATTTTCATCGTGGTTATCATATTTTATTGTTGACGATTCGGCGAGACGAGGCAGCAACCAATCAACCCTAGAATAATTTCTGCTCACATAAGTTTTTTTAGAAAACACTGAATAAACTACACGAGACATAATGAATTTACGAACGTCAAATCAAATCAAATAATTAAAGCATCAATCAATTTTTTTAACCTCTTTTCAAATGTGGAACTAATTCTGAAGGCATTTTCGATTCTTTCCCGAAAAAAGTCCTTAAAATTATTTATCAACCCTACACTGAATTTGTAGAACCGGTTGGCAACCCACCTGTCCCATAAACCGCGACTGCCGAATCCACAATGTGGCCGCTTTCCACGTGGTGCCAGTGAATCATGTACTATTTATCGTACATGTGAAGGTTTAACAACGCCGCAAGTGCGTCAAATTAGAAGCATGACTCTGTTGGTCCGGTGACTGACTGTGCCATTCCAAAAATACGGTCCTACACAAAAGGCCAATCTTTGGAGGCGGAACTGCGCCACCAATGCGTGGGTCAGTCGTCAATCCGTGTGCACGGAATGCATGAATCATGAGTTATTTGCACGGGTCGCTGCAATCGACGGCGTGATGCATGTGCATCTAGAAAATTGATTACAAACTAGCAAACAATTTGCAGCTAGCATATTATTTAATCAAACTGTACGCATCGCAACAAAATGAAATAAGCCATGATATGGTGTGTTTGAAGTAAAGAACTTAGACTCTTCTTCAAAAAACCGTGTAACGAAAACCCTAGAAACCCCTAAGTTAAATTCATCAATTTTGGGACAAATGTGTATACGAACTGGTATTTAAATGTTCACAACACAGGTTATATCTTCTTAATTGAGTAAAAATGAGTATATTTGAGCATGGTTCATTAAGGTACCTCTAACGCAAAATTAGAACTCTACATTTCCCTCTGCAACCGCCAAGACCACTTAGGTTTGGGTGAGCATACATGTTTCAAAAAGCCTGCGGGACCCAAATGCCCAAACTCGGCCACGCTCGACTCGGTTTCGCAGGCGAATCCAATCCGGCGAATACCTGGCGAGCGCGCCATAAAAAAAGGGCCTCACCACCTAAGGGGGGCTAAGGGATCGGACGCCGTATGCAAAGCAGCCCCCGGGCCAGATCAAAGGCGGCACAAGACCGTGGAGCCACACACGCACACCAAATTTAGATCATAATAATGCGAAATGCACCGCCGTCTACGCCGTCTCCGCCAAAGTTTGACGCCGCGCGTGGCCAAAACCCGTGGCGCGAGGAAAATCCGATTGCGTAGCGCACGATCTTCCCATGGTTGTTCGCTCGCCAAATGGTCAAGTGGTGTTGTGCAAAATGGCCGAACGTGCCCGGTGCTGCGGAACGGAGAGCACGGAGTCATGGTAACATGGTGGCGGCAGCGTGTGTTGACTTGTCGGTAAAAGCCGTCTACGGGACGAAGCGAAAAGTTTCTGGAAGAGAAGGACTACTAAGAAGACAAATGTGATGCTTAATCGAATAACATTAAGAGTCCAACAGGTTAAATTAATCCAAAGCAACCACTTTAAGCTTAAACTAAGTTACTATTAAACGGAAATGTCAAATGTCATGTAACCTATAACAAAAAGGACATAAATACTGGAAGCTAATTTAAATTATCGAAAATGAAATATCACAATATTATTAGAAAAGTATGCAGGACCAAGTTAAATATGCAAGACATTTGAAAAACTTTAAACTGAAAATATACATGCAAATGCCAGGACTGTCAAAATAGTAATAGAGTCACGAAATATCAAGGGAATCTAACCTATACAACTAATTATATTAGTTTATGTTATTATCATGTACAAGGTTACGAATTAAGTAAAGTAAATCTAAACAAATTATTCTTCAAATTATCTTTGCGTACCAATATTCAGATAAATTTATCAGCACTGAAAATGTTCTTGTATAAGGTATTAGAAAAAAGAACCAGGGATTACTAGAAGTAACGATGTTGCTGGCGGTGATATTAAAAAGCAAATTAGTCGGAAACTTTGTCGAAGGAAAGTAAGTAAGTACAAATTAGTGCATTTATTCTGCTTTCAACTAATCCCGACAACTTCTATATGAAAAGAGCGCAAATAGTGGCTCGCGCATCCGTTTTATCCCCTACTATTCCCTAACATCATGCGCTGCTGCATGGGCTGCCACTGCTGTCAAATTTATTGCGCCACACACCCTGGAAATGGAATAAATTAGTGTTAGGATTCGTCCTAACTAGCGCGAATAAAAAATTAGAAAAAGAAATTAGTAAGGAAGCTTACACAAGTGAACCATATATTTAGCTATCAACATGAAGCAATATGCACCCCCTAAGCGAAAACATTTTATTTCTCGCAGTACATCCAAGAAAATCTTCAGAAATTTGCTCAGCTCGGTTCTTTAATATCTTTTCTATTTACTAAAAATAACAAAAATAACATCAAAACCACCATTTTTTATTTATAAAAGGTTTTTGACGACCCTTCTTTTCTACACGTCACTGACATTTGTGGGGTAATATGGCCCGAACGGTGGGGTAGAATGCACTGGGACGTAAACATGGGGTAATATGACCCAAATTGATACCGCATTGGTTTGAATTTGGTGGTGTAGTATTCGAAAGACAGTTTGGGTATAAGATCTTTGCTGATTTACGAACAGTTATTGAAAATTTTTACAAATCTGTACATGGCTTTCTCTTCACACCGCTTTGGGCTAACCTTTATATTTACATGGAAAATGCGTTCAATACGAGGGTAACATGCGTTAAACTTTCACTTACTCTTGTTTTGGTGCATTATGCCTCTTTGTTAATATTTCAAACATAATGGCATTTTGCCTCACCTAAGGGGGTGCGTGGGGTGCCCATGGCGCAGTGGTAGCGCTAGAAAACACCACGCCATAGGTGTGGGTTCGAATCCCGAATCTAGCACACCCCGGTATTACGAACAGCTGACCACCGATCTATAATTTACCGTCCTTCGGTCACAGTAACTCTCTACGGAGAGAGGCCTAGTCCCACTTGGGGATGTTGAGCCACATAAGAAGAAGGGGGTGCGTATTGCCCCTACTGAGAAGAGTTCAAATTTTGTCTAAAATTATAAAAGGAAGGATTCTCAACAAAAGTTCTCGTCAGTATTCGCTAAATTAAGTATTTTAGGTATTTTATGAATGCCTGCTAGGATGCTATATTATATTTGTGCACTTATAATTCCTTTAATGAAGGTAGCGAAATCTTACATGGTTTCGGACTCAATTTGTTTCATTATGTTTTTTTCTGTTAATGTAGAGCCGTGAAATAGCACATAGCATATTTGGACGCGTTAATGAACATATTCCATTGATTTATTTATTTTTAAAGGCCATAATTCAGCTAAAATCATACCAGAGCATATTACCCCACCGGTGCATATTGCCACACTTTCCCCTATTCTTGTTCTTTAATTTTTATAGTGACAGACTGATTTTTACTCGACTTATTCTATCTGTACATTCGATTCGATGAGTATCGGCGTCTATGGCCGATCTCAGAGCTCATCGAACTCATAAACAGCCGGAGTTAGAAACGCAAAGTGCTGGCAACAATTGAATTTGTGAAATGTTTGGAAAGCAGTAAATTAAAATCATAGTTAATCGGGTAAGTAAAGTACTATGAGTATTTGGATTTAAAAATCTTAAATAAACAGAACACCTCTCAAACAAACTCTTCAATCCATGCCATGGCTGGTAGTACCTTCCACGGGCGATCGAAAGTCGGTAACGATGTGTCGTAGCGCGTCTTCCAGCATCACCTTGCACAAACCCACCCCACCGACCATTTGTTCCCCCTCACCCCGCATGGTCCCAGTGGGCAATAATAAAATACATAATATTTCTGCTGAAAACGAAAATAAAATCCGCAATTGTTCTTTATTTGGCTAAGCCCGGTGGAGCACCCCCGACGCATCATCCACCCCAGCGCCTCTCACGCCGGCCCAAACGCTACCAAGTTCAGCACGGTCACACGGGCGGCGTGGGTTTTGCGCGACGGTTTTCTTGTCCGTGCGCAAAAGAGGTCGCGCATCAAGCGTGCGCCGGCTCGGGGAAGGATGGGGGAGGCGGGGGTGGTGGCTTCCAGCGGAGGAGCGAGGAAAACAGGAGCACGTGAACCGGTAGCATGCCATCGGCGGCGCGTAACCTGCTGCCTCGTGGAGTTCGTGGACTCGCGCTGTCGTCGTAGTCGTCTCCGTCGTGCCGGTGCCGTTATTAACTATTGAGTGCGATGCGTACACACGTCGTGGGAGGGGATACGCTATGCTTGGCTATGCTACGACATAAACATACGCCGCAGCGCCAACGGAAACCGGCAGGACTCGGACATTTACTCTTCGAAGTCACCTTCGGGTACGCTACTCGCACACTTGCCAAAAGGGCAGTCAGGGCAGTGACACACATCAAACCGATGAGGTTAATGTTGCCATGATCAAATAAAGTCCTTTGGATAGAAACATTGATTTATTGAAATACATTTGAAAATTATGTAATCCCCAATGTATGTTCACGCGATGGAGAAACTAATAAATAAGTCAAGCAATGCGGCACCGATTGGCCACCCCTGGACTCCCAAGTGCAGTGCGCAAGCAAAACAACTAGCAAACGCAATGGCCAAGTTTGGCGCCCGCTTCAAAAGGATAAGCCATGTTGCGCCGTTTGGATCTTCGCTGCGCCGCATCTGCACCTTTGCTTCGCACCACGTGCGTGCGAAATAGCTCACGGAAAGGGAATGGACGGCCACGGGTTGTGCGATGCACCGACAGCTCACGGTAGCCGAACCAAACTCCTCGAGAGGCCGATCCGGCAGGGCGGTCCAACCCTTGCTAGGCTAAACGTCTAATCCATCAGCTTGCTGCACTAAATTTAAGATTGGTTAATTTGTTTTGGAAACATATTTTATAAAAGATCCTCTATATATTTTATAAAGTAACACCCGTAACACCGTCCGGGTTGGACAGGTCTGGAAAAAGGGAGCACTAGTGGATATGATCGCGTAGGAGAAGAAGCACGCGAGACTACAGACACTGCTCGATACAATGTTGTGGTACGAAAATATCTTAAACGAACCATATCAGCCCCTTTTTCCAACATGGCACGTTACCTCGACCACTTCTTACGTTTCTTCTCCTTTCCGCTGAACCCTACGGTTGATCTATCTGTGCTCTTCCGTGATGCTGTATGTGACGAACTCTAAAAACGATATATTATTTTAAAGTTGGTTGCTTGGCAACAGTAAAATTGATAATAGATCAATGCGAAAAAGGGTGATTTGAGTTATCAAAATATTCAAATTCAAAATAGAAAAATTATTTAGAATTTTTAAGTAACAAATATAGAATTTTATTCATCGGATAGATGAATTATAGTTAAAAGGCTTGATGGCGTCGGCTACTGAAACAATTCATCACGAAAGATTCTTGCAGAAAAGTAAAATGTTATAGTTTTGAAGATGACAAGCTTAATTCATTATGTACAACGTACTCTCACGTGTAAAACACTATCTTTTTCATCTATGATTATTAGTTTAAAAAGTGGGGATATTTTTAATTACAGGATATAGTAGGTTGTTTTTATTTCAGTCTCTGGGCTCCGTTAGTTTACAATCCAATGTTTGTGGTTTGATTTCAATGTTTGCCATTAATAGAAAAATATTAAATTTGACTTTTGTTCAGTACTCGAAAGGGCCGAAAGGTTGATTACAAATGACCAAACATTTCAAAACCGTGTAATCAGTATGATTTATATGTAACTGTAGTAAATATTAATACAACTTTAACTTTTGATTTAAATTTTGGAAATTAATAAAAAATTACAATTACAATACAGTAAAATGACAACATGACATGCCAATGCATAGAATATGAATATGTAATAAATATTCATTTTTAAATCATATCAATTTGATAAAATATCTTATATAACAAAAAAAATTGTTCAAAAACGAAGAGAATTAAATGTGGTTGTTACAACGAATAGCCCAAAACATTGGGCTGTGCTTAGTACGGGAGAATGTTGTAATTTAAATTCAATTGGTATTTTGTTTTAGATACAATGGATACACAAATTATGGAATTGTTTTTGCAGTAATTCGATGTCTCAGAAGAAGAGCAATAGACCGCCCTGTTATTACTAACTACAGATAGAGTTTAATGCATCAATCCAGAAAATCGCCTTCGCGAAGGAATAATCTGGCATAACCGCATTCGAAATCCGCCGTAACATTCCTGCAAAACCAACGACAGCTGACCTGAGTTGGGGCCTTGTGCAGCAGCCACAGCCATCAAGGTGAACGATGAAGAAGAAATAAGGCATAGACACCAATGGCCACGGCGGTGCAGTTTGTCTTCGGGCAGCCTGAGAATAATCGACAGTAGCCTTGGCTCTTGACCATGGGAATGTCCACAATCCCGGCCAAGCCGTGGGCTCTGTCGCCGAATGCGGTCATCTGGATCGGGGAGATTGGGAAACAGGTTTGCCCTTCGCGGGCAGAAGGTGGACCCGCCCTCCCCTTGACACTCGCCCCACCGCCGGGAGCCGTGCACGTGAAGAAGTGTGAGAACAGAAGCTGCACAGTTCGGTGGCATGCAGACGAAGGTCAAATATGGCATATGGGAACCCCGGGAACCGTCGTCCTGCAGCTCCACACTACGCAGACCAACGTTCAGCCAGCCCGCCCCTGCATACACCCAAATGCATCACAACGAGATGCCGTTTTTCTTCCCCATTCCCTCCTCCCCCTCTTTTGTTTTTGTCTTTTCGCGACTCGTCGGCGTTGCGTCGGCATCGCGGGTTTTTGATGTGATAATTTATTCATTCCATACGTATGGTCATGGTGTCCAAAAATTTGGACTGAATTTTCGCCTCACTTTTTCGCCCGCCAAATGTCCATCCCAGTGTCGATGTGTGTCTTACCTCCCCCTTCACCCATCTTTTCCTTACCCCTTATTTGTTTCTCTCGAGACAACAATCGGGCTGGGCCGCGAAAATTCCCCGGCGGGCTCATTTTTGGTGGTTGCATTTCGGGAACTCCCGCTACTGGAAAGTGCGTATTGCGCGAGAACATAACTGTTCACCGGACATCGGAATGGAATGTGTGCAGTTCGGGCAGTCCTCGCACAGTTGCAATCGAACGGGAATCAGAATGGGAAGGTACGCGCGACAATGTTTTAGATAGGAGAGAAAATGATCTTCCTTCCTCCCGTGCAATATAAAAATGAAATTTCCTAGAGAACTAACTCAGCACAACTTGAATTATAATCTGATTTGAAAGAAATTTGGAATATTCTATCTTACCTTACCAAGACTTTTGGAACATCGATCTCATATGATTCTGGGACTCAATTCCGGGTTATATCGATCCGGATTTGGTTCCAAATGCGGAATCCTCAGAATCTTGTTTAAAGATTGTAATCCTAAATCTGGATTTGAGAGGATCTAGAATAAGAGGCCTTAGAATACAAACCCAAAGTCTGGAATAAGATTTTGATCTGGATCTGTCATGGTTATAATGCAGCAAAATATTTGTCATATGTCACCAGGTGTCAGATTGGAATCGGAGGATCGTGATCATAATCCTCAACAATTTTTTCAAGAATAATTGATAAAACATTTCCCAAGATACACTGCTTTCATCCATCGGTAAAACTACCATATGCGTAATAATGTTTGCACCATTTAACAGCAACAAAATTAAAAATATCATCAAAGTTTTTAGGATCTAGTTTTATTCAAAAGAGAAATGTTAACCAATGGTGGTCCGCGACAGAGCACGCGGTAGCACCGGTTTAGAAATTGGCCCATGACCTCGACGGCGAAATTGGCCCATGACCCTCCCCTTGTACGAGAGAACTGAGTATCCACGCCTTTGAAGCCCTTCATGGGGCAGGCATGACCAAGAGGTCGTTACGCCAAGAAGAAAAAGAAGATGTTAACCAATGTTTTTAAACATGTGAGTCTTCGAATAAGTTTGTGGGCTCAACACGATTTCTCGCAATCCACTGAAGGCCCTGATAATGGAACATAATTCCATTTATCTTTAAAAACTGGTCAATATTTTCCGGAGGCTTGTCATATTCGGATGGCGTTTAGAGCAAGCCTTGGCCTTTATAATACGCCACATTGACTTACCCGAGATCCAAAATGGTGGCCGCATATCCACCATATATATTCCTGCGAACAGCTTTGGGTGCGTTTCGAGGCATGGAACGGAGCTCTAGCTTGTTGAAATACAGCTTTTGGCTGCTGTCTGTGTTTATGTATCAATAGAGTAACATACTTATTTAAAATTTCAATGTAGACCTCCGTGTTAATTTTTTTTTTTTTCTATTGTGGAATGTACTACAGGTCCATTTTTTTCCATCAAAAGTAACCATTCCAAACACCTTGGAACTAGGAGGATGCTTGGTTCAATAGACATTTATATATTTATTGTGCACATCTTTTACTGCTAAAGTCCTTATATTGCAGTCGGAAACAGAATTTTATACTGGATCAATGGTAAGTAAGCGCCCGTCGGTAAAGAGGATGACGGATAAAACATTTCAAAATTTTCTTACACCTTTCGACTCACGAATGCGGTTGTCTTTTTGAACCCTAGACTCCGCCTGATAATCTCAATTAAGATGTTCCTTACGGTCCCTGACGCTGAGTTATATTGCAATTTTCCTCATCGAACGGACTGAGTTCCGTTTGATCTTCCTTTTGACTGATGTGATAACCTTCGGAGTTCAAACTGACCAAGCCTGATACCTTCGCGGATAGTTATCCAACCTTTTCCCCGTCTAAGACCCTTTTTCGGGTCCACCGGGATACTCAAATGGTAACGACAATATCAATTTGCTACATATGCGTGTGAGACAAATCGCGAATACACTGCCTCTTGGTCATGGCTTAAGTGTTAAACTTAGCTAAACGTGGTTTTTCGATCAAAACCTATTTTGGCACGTGTTCAGGATTAAGCGAATGCTAAGAAAGCCAACAAGGGTTTGTATGCCCAGGTCCAATGGGAACCTTATTAGTACGATGGTGCAAACATTATCACGCATACGGTATTTTTTTAATAAGATAAGAATTTGGATCCAGCACGATTTATCAAATCGACGACAAAAATGTGATTGACACTCAATCTCAATAAAACCATTCTTTCGGCTATGTCCATAGAAGCGGCGCAAGAAAAGCGCGTCGGGACAAGCCCGTTAACCGGTAATGGTATGGCCCCGGTAGGCCTTTTGCCTTGTCCTTGTTGTGATCGGAAAAACGAACCGGAAAAATGTCGAGCCACGCTAGACAGCGAACAAGAATGGAAAAACATACTGCTTTCATGGCAGCATCGTCTTCGCGTAAGTTTGACCTGAGCGAGACATAGGTTGGCGCTGCGAGAAGAAAGAACCAAACGTCGGCCAGCAACCTAAGCAAAAATCCTCCCATTTATGCCGAGCAGCTATCAAACGATGGCAGTGGCGTCGACGCGTGCCCGAAACGGATGGAAAAACTTCCGTCCGACCGCTGAAGGCACGCCGTACGAATTTTCCGCCTGTTTCCCTCTCTAGCTCCGACTCCGCCGCGCGAAGGAGTTTCGGTGCGGTGCTGTTTTTGGCGCCAAATATCCTCCGGCCGGTGTTGAACGGCGGGCTCGGCAACAAAGGATAAAAAAAAGAAAAACCACCCACCCGGTCGACACAAACACTATCGAATCATCCCACCGCCCAACCGGAAACTGTCCGACCGACCGGAAGCGGAGTAGGGGGGAGGAGAAGCTGCGAGACACACGTCTCGACGTTGCCGCCGCGCTGGAAAATGTTGGTGTTCGGGTTTTTCTCCCCCCATCTCCGCGCTTTTCCTTCCCACGATCAGCATCCCGAGCTCCACTCCTCCTTCTCCGTTCATCGAGCTTTCGGAGACACGATGGAATTTTCTGCGTTCCACCATCCTCGCGGATATGATGTCGGAGTATTTGATGCGTAAGTCGTATGCTTTTACGAAATAATATTTTTTTATTGCCCCTTCACGCCCCCCCCCCTTGGGAGTACCTCTGCTAAGCCACGTGATATTGGCGCCCGTGGGTTTCCGTAGTAAACAGGCACTGATAAAGGCACTAGGTTTGGAAACCGCCACCAATGATGGGTGCAAGGTTGGGCAGGCTGTAACCCAGCAACCGTTCCGCGGAGCCGGGAACATCAAGGCTTGTTTAATGGCACGGTTTAACTGCCCACCATTTACGAAACGTTCATTTGCGGGCGTTACGCTTCGTTCGCGGAATCTTGATGTGCTGGAATTTGTAGCCTTGGTGAGAGAGAATGTAGTTGTACCAATTTACTAAACACTCATCTTCGAATTGCGTTCACTATAGAAATGTATGGTAATACTAGAAACGGCTCGCATGCTGTATTCCACTTGTTCCAATAAGTTAAATATTTTCGAATATTATAGAGAAAATCCAATACATAATTTGCTTAAGCATTCTTGAGCTCTAGGTGGAGTTTTATAAAATTTTCGTAAATAGACTCTGTTGAAACTTAGCTTAAACCATGTGGAATGATTTATTTATCGATTTTGGTACTTCCTCTCGACTCTCCTTGAATGCATCACCTGAACACTTTTTCTAACTAAATATCTTAATCAAACTGCAAACAATCTAAATTTGTTGCTGATGAAAGTATTTTTAAGTTTATACAATACAATTTAACTATACTAAGATATGTGTTATCTTTTAATAGTAATCTACAACCCGCATCCATAAAATTGCATAATAGTGCAATGACATGGAGTTGTAAAAGCGTTACATAAAAGTACAATGACATGATAGTGAACCGAGAAAAACGTAACAGCGAGTAAACGAGACCAAGTAAAGACAAGTGCACTTGCGATGTCGCAGAACTTGCTTTACTCGGATTGTTCGATTGTTGCATGTTGTCCGTATTTTTCCCACCCATAAAACCCATCGAGAGGTTGCTGGTAATTCTTCAAATCACTTACAATACTACATTTCCATCCCTTATCGTCCCTTAAGGCGCCCTATTCGGGTTTGCCTTCAATATTTCTAGCGAGGAATTGCGTGGAAATGCTTTCCCTTACATAATGCTACATTGTCTCCAGCTCGAAACGGTATGGTTTCGGCCGAAGGTCGCATGAGTTCGCAACTTTCTTGTACGACAAAAAATTTCCATAGCACGTCCCGGTGAAGGATGGACCCAGAACGGCGCATGGTGGAAGGGCGGGCATTTTCTAACCTCTGACCCCCAACGTCATCCATTCTCGCTCGCCGCCAGAACGGGGCGCGCCAATTGACGATGATAGTGCCATCGTCGCTGGTTTATGGCTTGCTTCCGCCGAGGAAAAATATTTATTGCCGGGAGTGCAAGACGAGCGAATAAAAACTACGCACAGACAACGACGAAACTATCGCAACAACATCCTATCCTTCGTGGTTCCGGTTCTGTCGACGGCAAGCGGGTTCGGGCAACGGGGCGAAATAGGACACAGACCTACACATACACACACGCACGCACACACGCTCGCGGGAAGCTACTTCCATTCCGCCATCAAGACGAAGAGCAAGAAATTTGATTGCGTCGATGATAGAAAACTTCTAGCAAAGTAAGAGACCCAAAAAAAAAGCACAAGGAAAAATTACAATTCGGCTACGATGATGATGGGAGATTTCTTTTCTGCTGGCAGACCGGATGGCAGGAAGGAAAAAAATCCCACCGGATGGCGATGGCACGGAAAAGGACGCAGCATCAGCGCCAAGCAACAATATTATGTAAGCGAGTTCAACAACCTAGCCATAAACTGGCAGACACACCAAGGCGGGCGATGCTGTGCCAACTCCACCAACTCGCACACAATGGACTAACTGCCTGCCCGGAATGGCATTTCGGGTCCTTCCAGTTGATCATTTTTATTGCCACTATCAACCGATATTAAGCAGATAGGAAAGGCAGAACATTGGAAAAATGGAAAATACTATAAGAAAACGACCCAAACGATGGCTTCCCGTCATGTAAAGTATGACAAGAAGAAACTATTGAACAAAATAAAGTAATGTTCAGTTGAACCCATGTTTTAAATTAAGTTTTGAAACCTGACAAGCAAACAGAAATATTAACTACAATATTTGTAGAAACAGAAACATGTGTGATAAAGACAACACAGACATTTTATCAAATCTTGTCTTCCATTCATTGCTAAAAGTGCACATCATTTTATGATGCTTTTCGTTTCGATAACTTTTCATTTTATGCTTAGTATACAGATCTTAGTGTAAGATCCAGATGAACCGAATAAATCCTCCTCGAAACAACCTCACAAAGCAAAGCAGGAACTCCCAATTTGAACAATTGAATTGATACCGTTTCTGAAACAACTAAAAATATCCTTGAAAAGCTTGAAGCGTTTCTAAATATCCTTGCAGTCACAACGATCCTTAGCTTTTCCCAACGAAAGTTTTCTGTCTAGTTTTGCTACGCACCACTAGAGGTCTTCAGAGTCAGATCCAGCAATGCAGGACGAATCATCAAAATACGAACGTATGTGGATCAGCACAATGTTAAATATTTCTACATGATCATGTTTGAGTTTGTTAATTTTAAATTCAATTTGATTATAAGCTTGTTCTCTTTTTTATAATAAGCTATTTCATGTATATATTCCCAAACGTTACAAACTGCTCGGAACTTTTCAGGACTCTATTTCTTGTCGAACATATCCTGTTACGCTTTCAACTAGTGATAACCAAAACAGATACTAATAAATAAATGACTCTTACTGTCAAACAAAAACAATCTTATTAGACATCATTACGAAAAATAAACTGGAAGGAGATGGTGTGAAAATCGTTTTCTCTGTGTATGTCGTTTATAAACCAAACCATTCGCTCGAGTGGATAAATTATACGTGTGGAAAGCAATGCGAAACAGATAAGTGAAAATGTTATTGCGTCGTTGTTTACAAGCACCAAATGGAAAGTTCTCCTGTTTTCCAATTTGCTTACTATGAATACGAAATGAGCCAGCGAGCAAAAATTCCGTCGCCAGCTGCTGCTCAACACGAAACACTATTACATTTCGCAATCTTTCCTATTTTAATTTAATTAGAATGTAGCTGGAATAAGATAGTTTTTCCTATGGCACTTTTTAGAATAAAGCTACCAACATTTTATTAAAACTTCACATGAAATCAGTGCATAGTCTCATTTATGAATCAAATACGATTGAATAACACTTACATTTGACTTGTAACTCACAATTTAACTAATGTAAAAAACGCTAACATAGAAAAGAAAACATTATTTAAAGTTCCATAATTTTTAAAGATATAAATCAGACATGTTTATTGACACAACATGTAAATTTAACATGTGTTGATCATGTTCTACAAAAACGTGGTTGTGGTCGCTATACGCTATACGTACTTTGAAAACCAATCCCTCCCGGCAAATCCTTGGGCGACCACCAGAAAAAGGGCAGTAATATTTATGCAGATTGCCTCACTTCCATTCTCTTAGATCGGCACCGATGCTGTCGACGATGGATTTATCAACATAACAACTATATCCTCATATTCCATTATGTTCTACTGCACTCTATCTCTCGCTCTCTCTCTCTTCATCCCTAACCTATCGTTTCAGAGTGAACGAATGGCGGCCCGCTTTGGCGTTCCGAAAGACACCTGAGGACATGAACAGAGGCACATCATAATCTCGTCGGAACCATCGTCGGCCTGCAGCGGTCTGCCTTTCCTTTTGCCCGACCCCCGACGGAGCGAGTGAGAGTTTATTAAATATTCTGTTTAACGCTGCAACCTTTCGTGTAAACAACAATCAGACCCGCACACCCGAACCGTTCGAGGTATTATCGCGTTTTAGCATAAACAAATTGTCAGTTTATTGAGTTGCGATGGGCGGGCTGGCCGCCGATCAGTTTTGGCCGGTCCGCAAACTGGTTTGGAAGCTGGCATGTGCTGTCTGTGCCTCCGTCCCGATGCAGAACGGAAAGGAACTTGCCACTTTCCGAAATGCATCACGGTCGCTGTCAATAACCTCATCCCGAAAAATGTATGCGTGGACTAGATGGAGTTTCAGTGCTGTTTCGACCTACTTACTGGCATGCTTTCTTTACGGAAATGGGTGCTGAGGAAGACAAATGAATTCTAACTGAATTCGCCAGTTCAGTAAATTTTGGACGGTATTTATTGATTCTAGAGTGGAATAAACAAATTAATTAAAAAATCGGTTCGTTAATAAATTTTGAAAGTTATTGATACATGTTTGCTTGTGATATACGTAACCATAAAAATTGATTATTTTGAAGTTCGTGAGCATGTGTTCATTCTCTGTTTTTTTTTAAAGTAAATGTTACATTTAAAAAATTGTCAACTTTACAAATATCAAATATTGAAAAATCTAGAACCAACGTGATACTCGTAAAATTTTAATCTTTTATACGACAAACAAAAAATATTTCTTTCCTCCTAGTTCTCATTTAATTCCGGTCATAAATCATTGGATTATCATCGTTCAAGATCATGGTTACAATCTTTTCAGTATGTTCCCAATTCGTTTCGACCATAGCATGCTTTAAAATGGTGCTGCACCACAACTACTAATTGGTTGGCAAAAGACATTAACCATCCACGGGCGCACACTTTCCAGTAAAACATGGAAAATAAAACGATTATCCTTTTCAGCACAACAAGAAACGCGCACAACACAACGCTTCCGCCGAGGCCAAAAAATCTCCTTCACATCGTCGCGTGCGTGAAATTCAACCACGTGTCCTTCGGACGAAAACATATTCATGTAAGCAAATCAATTCGTTTTCAAGAAGATCCACGTTTTACGGTCGGCCGGCAAGAAGTAGCACAGACATAAAATGAAATTTGCATCGCATGAACGATCATCCTGGGAATGGTTTCCTGGCTCGCGCCAAGAGTGAAGTGCCATGGCGGAAGCTGCGGCTACTACGGTTTACAACCCCCTCTCTCTCTCGCTCCCTCTCCTTCCCACGCACTTGTCGTTGTCTCGTTATCTTCCCGAAAACCCGAACACCACGGCTAATTCAATTGGTGACGAGTTGTTCACTTTTCACCCTTCGCGAGAAAAGCGCACACGAGGGTGACAACAACGAAATCAAACAGGACATTTACTTCCATATCGATGTCCCGGCGGCCCCTTTTCCCGTGACCCTCGTCAGGCGCGATGGGGGAACGAAACAACGGACAAGATGACAACTCCCGAACGCTCGCGGGAGGGTTTAAAAAACATAATTTAGATTATTACGCGTGACCAACGACGACAACAGCTCACATATTTTGACACCGGGTGATCTCCTGTGTGCGTGTGTGTGTTCTTTTCGCGCTTGGCGATTAACCCTTGGCTCTGCTGTAGTGTTTTATGAAAGTTTCTGTTTTTTTAATATGTTTTAGAAGCCATAACAAATAATTTCCTATTTGTCCATTTGAAATTAGCATAGCGCCTGAATGTATGCAAAACATGTGCAAGTTCAAATTTCGAATAGTAAACGAATTTGTTGTAAATTTTTTTGGAGAGGGATACTATCACGATTAATAAAAGATACAGATTTAAAACATTTTGACAAACAATTTTACATTTAAGTGGATGTTTAAGTTGCAAAAATACATACGACTAGACCATACTATTTCTGGTATACTAACATAATATGCAAGGGTTATTTTGCGAAGCTACGTGAAAATTGCCCTACAATTCTACGGAAGATATGATTGCTACCCATCCATCCGCTGCTACTCCTACTGTTGGCTAAAGTTCTTTCCAAACTTAAAGGAAAAATATCCACGGTTGGTCAGAAACATTTGCTTCCCGGCTCGGAAGCACTTTCCCCGGTACCTTTGCGGTAATCGCGCGAAAATCCCACAAATCCCGGATCCCACACAACAACAATCCGGCTAACAATACCTCCCTCCTCCTCCTCCCCTCCACGAAACGAGACATCCCTCTTCAAACAACCCTGCTTGGGTAGCTTCTCCCTTTGCTGACAATGAAATTATAACAAGATCATTTAAAAACATAAAATCCGTGACGGAATAAATTTCACCCAACAATCGCCGGCGGCCGTAACGCTTCGTTGTCCGGGCAGTCGTCTCTCGTCCGGTGGAAAGCCGAGCAGTACTGACAGGGAGCGGGCTCGCCGTGTTCCGAGGGTCGGAAGATGATACACTCATCAACCCACGACGACCGAATGCAAACCGGATTGGCACCGAACCGTGCAAAATTCCGACCCAACGCCATCCGGATTTTCCGTCCTTCCGAACAACCATCGAAAGGACCATCGAAAGGAGGAAGTTTGTCGACGGCATTACAACAGTTCGGCGGTTCCTCTCACCCAGGAGCCCCTTCCCCGGCCGAGGATCGGACGGTAATTGAATTAGCCTTCGCCCTTTTCTCCTCCCGCTCGGTTGTGCCGCTCGATGGAGTTTGTTTGAATTTGATTATTTCCCCATTTCCGCTTCCGCCGGCGACCACCGTACGGAACGCGGAGGACGGGTCGGAATACAATAAAACTCACACAGCAACCGGCGAAAAACCCCACTTTCGAATTTTCGACTAGAATCTTCCGACGACCATTTCCCCCCGAAAATCCGATATCCTTGTGTTGCCCGCGTTCCGAACCGTTTCGCTCGCCCAAACCGACAAACGGCTTCCGGAATGTCCTCCGGCGGAAATGCAACCGGCAGCAGTGAGTGTAAATTTAAATGCTAATGTTTACACAAAATTTCACCCGCGGTCCGGTCGGGCGCCTCTCGTTGGCGAGGTTTACTCACTTTTGACACTTACCAGTTGACAACTTTCCGCCCCGTGACCCCATCCCCGCACCCAACAAACCGGGAGGCTTCACCCGACGAGAACCATCGTTAAATGGCACATTTAATCCTCCTACTCCTGCGAACCTATCGAAAACGCCTGTGAATGGTGCGATGGATGTTCTATTTTTCCCATCTTTTGAAGCACCAAACTTACGCTACGCTTTGCAACGGAATGTTACGTTGTTTTGCGGCTTTTTTCGCGGTGGAAAATTAGCATACCCACCTACCAAACCGGAACCGAACGGAACCATCGAGACCGGATTGGGCATTGTTTTGTTTACTTATTTCATTATTTAACTCCTCATTGCACGATAAGGAAATAAATTTTCCTATCTCCCTCTGTGACGGCCTGAAGAGATTTGGAAATTGTGGTTTTAGTAGCGCAAATGAGGCCTAAAACACACACACAATTGAACGCTCTTGAATTTAACTTAATGCAATGTAAATTTTATTGTTTAAAATTATTTCGCATTTCGATGTCACTGATTGTAGCATCGCAGGACTAAGGTTTGATTGCCAATCAATCAAATTCAGAACAAACATTGCAGATGTTCAAAATCTACCAAGTGATGTATTTTAAATTCAGTGAATTGGTGAAAAAGTCATGGCTTGAACAAGTTGCATTACGGAAGTGGATGATTGTAGCACCATTAACCACTAGCAATGCTTACACTTGACGTCATCTCAATCACGCGCCGGCTAATGAGTTGCCAACGAGCAGCAATTAGCCCATCGAATGGTTTCTCTGAAGTTTGCGACGGTTGCAGTGCTCTAATAACCTTTTCATGATTCTAAAGATCCGCTCCTCTGAGTTGGTTAAACATTCGCTTCATCGATCCATTTAAAAGTCGTTCCACAAAAACGACTCTTTTATTGAATTACAAAGTTACCTTCGCGAAATCGGCACCCAGAAGAAACGTGCACTCGCTCAGATTTCGCCCCTTTATTCACCCCCTGCCCAGGTCACGCGCGAAGGGTCGAAGAGTTAAAGTGCCCTAAACGGTACCCCATATCTCGGTAAATAAAACACTTCATCAGGTGGCCACGAGGGTCGGGGACCGGTAGGGCCGTCGTTGTTTCACTGCAAACCGGAAGGGGAATACCAGAATGCAGCGTTTCCCTCATGTAAAGGCAGCTAACAACGCTCCTAAACGGAAGGGAAGCGTCGGTATTGGCAGCACTTGTAACGTTTGCTTGAAAAAGGGGTGTTTATCGAAAAACAAATGGGGTTAAACCGCACCGTGATCCATCCATTCTCGTGTTCCTGGTTCTGTGTACCGACAGTTGGTATCGCCAGTGCCGAGATTTCCGATCGCTCTTCCTCGAATAAGGATACTTATCACCCGTGTAAGGCTGGGGTAAATAAACAACTTGTTGAAAACGACTCCCATAACCGCTAAGGATTCTATTCTCATCAATTGTACACATACATTATTTTTTAAAGGTATAATAGTTTCAAAATTTTAGCTCTAAATAGAACCATTAAAATTTTGATTTTTAAGGAAATTGAGCTCATTCAACATACACCAATTTAATCGCAATGCATTTCATCTATATGTCAACGAAATGGAAAACTGAAGAGGACCTAAAATAAATAATTGTCTGATAATTAATAACATAAAACTTGCAATCTCGGTTTCCAATTGTTTGCATTCGCGAAAATTACAACGAAACAAAGCTTAATATTTCCTTGCACTACAAAAAAAAAGTAAAATTCATATCGCTCTCCAACATACTGCAAAAAAGAAAATTTGACTTAGTCCTTTCAATGTTAAAAATTTATATTATTAGCACCTTGGCCAAGGCCTTTTCCGACATGTCATTTAGAATCTTTTAAATCCCACCTAAAATATCTCGCAATTAACAGAAAAAACAAGACGCTCTTAAATATTCAGTAGAGTTTGATGTTGCTAATATTTTGTCACATGCGATAAGATTTGACGACTTCAATAAAAGGTGGGTTAGGTGAAGGATTATAGAGGTTTTGGGCCGTTAGGCCTCTTTTGCCTTTTAATGAAGTCAAAGAGTTCATTAAAAGGCATACAGTTGTTATTTAGAGTGTACAACTCTTTAACTGGAGCAAATCATCAGTGTTTATTATGTTGGTTTTTTAGCTCAGCTTTAACATGAAGAAAAGATCTTATAAAATATTTTAATGTTTATGCTGATGCACAACATATGCGTTTTTGGTCAAAAACATCCCGCACGCGGTGAATATGTTAGTTTACCGCTAGCATATGGTAGACACCCGGAAGTAGTTGCTGATATTTAACCGTTCGGTTCGGTGAACAGCTCAATCGCACGACTTTTACTTCGGTCATCAACTATCCCGCAATCGTTTTCCATAATGCATCTAACAAAGGAAGCCCTACGCCACCGGTGAACCTTGACCGGAAGCGCACAAAACCGCGTGATTTAAACCGCATCAGCGCTCCGTGCACCCCGAAACCAAAATCGCGACAAATGTGTCCCGGTTGGCCCCGAACCATCTGTTCGCACTTCCTTCGCGAGCATCTTTCATCTTTCGCGAATCGAACCATATGTTTCATGCTGGCCCGCCACTCCACAACCCCGCCTTAGCGCGGGAAACAGCCCTACGAAACTTCAAGCTTCAGCTATCTCTCCCTAACCTTGCGATGTCAAAACACATCCTGCCGGGTGATGGGCGCTGGCGAAAGATAATATTTGTGGAACTCTTCAGGAGACCAAACCAAACCTAAAAGCACGGAGATACCTCGGGGATGTCTTCCAGTCTAAAAAAAGCAGCGAAAATGCAGCTTAACAAAAACCTGCTAAATGAATCCCATTTTCTGAGCCTTATGTCTCTCCGCCGGTGATCTCATCGGGATGGGCTTTTCCGCCGGGTTGCGGGTCGCCCTCGGACCGAATGGTCCATAATTGCAGCCGCAGCATAATCGATGCAGCGCACATGTTACACTCTGTTAACACATATGTAATCTGTAGCCATGAATCGCCGCACAGGATAGCGCAAATCGCTTATAAAGGCATTTATTTTATCTCTCCCGCCGGCGAGGGTTCGCCCGATGAAGCCCTAAAACCCTACACCCCTAAATACCGGGATGCCTATTAACGAGAGTAACAAAGAGAGAGGGAGTTAGTGTTTTTCATCCGCCACCACCCTCTGTGCCGATGACGTACCGGAACCCTTCTTCTGTTCCCTCTCGGACGGCATTTAATTGTGATTAACCCACCGAGCGGCGCACGAATGCGGGAAATAGTGGCCCCTTTCGGTGCATTTCGGTGCAAAAGCCGCACCGTCGACCTCGCAACGCAAGAAGTTAAATCCAAACATATGCGCTAGTGGTTGCGCTAGAGCCTCCGATAATCGAGCTGCCTGGGCGAGTGGTTTTTCCATTCCATCTGGGCCGTTTTTCCTGAAAACGAAATGAATAGCGAATCGTTCGGGCTTTCGGTCCTTAAATCTGTCACTTTTTATGCGAATTGCAACGTGAAATGTCTCACCGAAAAATCAGAGGGTGTGTGGAAAAACTGTTCTCTTCAACTCTCTTCCTTCCTTCGCCGAACTAACCGCGCTAACCACCATTGCTGATGATGATTTGAGGATTTGTTTTAGCACCTCGCAAGGCCAAATAGGAAAAGAATAAAAAAGAACTACCCTATGCAGGGGAAAAAACATTCAAAGTAACCCCGGTGTCAAGTGCGTTTTTCCGCCGACCATATGGACTCAGCGTTACGGATGTTACTTTTTTAAATAGTTCCTTGATTGACTGCACTCGTCGACTGTAGGGTGAGTCACTCGAGCAAGTGTGCAAATTCATTAAGTTTAGTTTCTTGTTCAAATGTATTTAGCATTGGTGTGAATTTACAATTATGAATATTTTCAAAAGGTTCTGCAACATTTTTAAATCCTTTTTAAGTAGTTAAAAAAACACTGATTCTGATAAAAATATGTTGAAACAACTACATCCCTCCGTTATCATTGCTATAGACAAGTTAAAAGTCCTGAAAAAACTATTAAACACTGATTTTCTCATGGAGAGCCATAATTTTAATACGCATATGTAAGCCAAAGTGGTTTCACACTAAAACATTTGATACTAGTATTCTACTAGTAAACACTATAACAACAAGGAGCAACTTGTGTACAAAATGTTAGCATTACAAAAAATAATGGAATTCATAAAAAAAAAAATACTGAAGACTATAGAAAAGAAAAATAAACCAACATGAGTTTATGGCAAGTTTGATTTGAAGTTCAATCCACTTCTTTAGAAGATGTTTGGTTCATTAAGAAAAACACAAAAAATACTCTAATATGCCTTTTTCTTTAAAACATGCATTTTTGGTAAAGTCGGAATAGTGAGAATGATACGCAAGAAATATAAATATCTTTGCTCCTGTTCCTTCATTTCTATAATTTCAAACACATAGATAAAACGTAAGGACATATGGCCTTAGCAGCCGGTCCAAAGTCCGGATAGGGGTCTTTATCACTGGGCGAACGCCCAGGAAGCTGGATTTAATAGCCCTACTGGTGTAAATCCCCTGAAAAGAAGAAGAATAAGAAGATAGATAAAACGTTCCATCTTTCTGACTTTATAAGCGACAGTAAAATCAATTGCTTAACACGTTTTTAATCACGAAGATTTTTTGTGAATAAGAAATAATATTTAAAACCCTATGCCGCACACCATTAAAGTGAATGAATTTTTATTATATCGTATATTCTAAAGCCCACCGAAGTTGCAAATATGCTCCACAGGACGTCTTGTTCCGGTGGTAAACAAACTCCACCCAAGAAAATCCCCATCCCAAACAGGAAAACCATATCGTCGTACGGCCATTTTGTGCGGAAGATACGGGCCCAACCAACCTCTCGTCGACGTAAGGTGCAGGAAAAGCGGAACGTACTTCTAATTGTTATTAGATTATGGTTAGAAAAATCTGTGCATGTCTGTTACAGCCTTTCCCTGCCAACGGGCAGCCATCAACGTTCCCCAGTATGGCTTGGTTTTTCCATGAGCGGCAAAATGGTGAGCCGTTTCTTATTCACAAGATGTGCTGAATCTGCCACCATGTCCTTTTTACGTCCTTTTTGCCACCCTGCACATATTTAACGTGCTGTATAGCGCCTTCAGTTCGTTGCAGAGTCTTAGCATAACTTTTTTTTGAGTTTCAGTGTTTCTTTGCACACTCTTCCCTTGGCGTTCTTATCGCTTCATGTTCCCCAGCAGACTTCTAGCGTCGTCCTAACGAAAAGATATTTAATGTAGCCATTCTTGTGCCGTGTGCGAGTGTCGTTTGTGCCATGCATACATAGGTGGACGACAAAAAATAAAATAAATAAAGGCAACCTCAGCCCCCCCGAGAAGAGCAACACATTCCCAACTCACTCCCCCTCGATCGTGCAGTGCGATGCAGGGGGTTCGAGAGTTTCTGGTTGATGTATAGAAACAACATGTTTTCCACCGATTTGCCACATTTTCACTACCAGCGAAACAGATCTAGGACATAAAATAGCGCCTGCCCGTCTACCTTCCGGTGCCATCCAGCTGTGCTCCATTGCCAATCGAGGCGAAACAAAAAGCAGCCTCCCAAAATCCACCCAATAGCAACGGGGGCCACCCGTACGTTTTCCACCATCTGGCCGCGCGTCCTGGCACACGCGGTTTCGGCTTTTTACAACACAAATATGCTCTCACCGACGAAACTCGTTGATGGCTGGGGCTGTTGCTCCACCCTCATTTTTTGGGGATCTTCGTTGGGGTGAATTATCGGAGAAAATGGTAGAAAGAGGCAGCCAATACAACAAACGGGACAGGAAAATCACTTCGCTCGTCCCCAACGAGGGTGGCAAAAACGAAAAGAAAATGTCGTCTATGTTCTACCTTGGCTAAGCAAACAGGAGGAGGGAGGAGAGAGAGTGGGAAAAGGGAGTTTTGGGGAACCTTTACATAAAAGCTGCTCAACTTCTAAAAAGTGCCACTATCAGAGTAACCAAAGGATCTGTTCGCTCACCAACACACACGAGAGAATATCCAACATTCCCAAGTAAAAACTTCTCTGTTGGAAAACACCCCCAAAAAAAGGACGAAAGTTTTTCATACCCATAAAAAAGAAAAACTTCTCCCGAAACTTGTTCGAGCAAGTTTCCATTGAATTTTCCTTTCTTCTCCACACAACCACACATGGCGGCAAAATATGCTCGCGTTAGAGCAACCTGCTCCTGCTCAGAGCGTCATCAGCGTGCAGAAGAAAAACGGGACCGAATCGTATGATCGTATAAAAATATTTCATATTGAAAGCTTTTCTCCATGTGCCGGTGCATATGTACGCCGACTTGGAAGGAAAAAGGGCGAGAAGACTCATCCCAGAGCTTCTCGGCAGAAGGAAAACCCACACACACTGGCTGCGCTTGCGTGAAAAGTTTCCTTCCAAGGATGGGAACATTTTCATTAGCTTTCGCTCATGTGTTGGTAGACAATTTCGTGGTATTCATTTCACCATCTCGCTCTTCGGTTAGCTCTACTTGCCAAGCGACAAGTGAAACGAGTGGTCCCTTCCTCGCTGGCAGAAGGTGGAAGGGTGCGCGGGGCGGGAAAATGCCGAGAAAATGATGAGGGACAATATTTTCCAACCCTATGCTGTCGGCTGCCGGCGCCCTATGTTTATGTACATTATAGCGAATCCTCCATTACGGCGTGGTGCCTTTTCGAAGGAGAGAAAAAGAGAAAGAAATGACGCGAGGGAGAGAGAGAGAGGGAGAGGACCATCGACAACAGAAAACATGCGCTTCGCCGAGCACCTTGGACGAGTTGCACCATTTTATGTGGACCGCCGTGGCCACGATGACGATCCCCGACGATATGTTTCTGATTTTATGCTCGCTCAGCGTCCCGCTTTCTCGTTTGCACGCGCGGAAAACATTGGCCGGGAGGTGTGGAGCGCTGGGTCTCTTTCACTCGTGACACATGCTCGTCGCCTACTGTGTGCGCGCGTGTGTGTGTGTGGCTATGCAGCAGGACTCTTGCAGGAGGACTCAAGGGTAGCATGGATAGTTCGACGTCAGGTTCAGCTCAGTACAGCAGAGATCGTCGGAACAAGTGGTACGCTTGCACGTCCATCCAGAAGGACTAGACGGTGTTTGGAGTGTGGTCCGAGTAAACTTTTGAAGGGAGTTGGTGAACTTTGTGCAGAATGTGAACCTGTGTCTTGGTGTGGCTATATCTCAACTGATACTTAAACTTTACAAGTGATTCCAAAAAGATTAAGGAGTTCTAGTCAGTTTTTGTGGATACTACCTCTGTCCAATTCAGTCTATTTGTCCAAGTCTCTAAATATTTGGACAACACACCAAAGAAGTGATTCAAAGTCCCTTAATATTCGGTGAGCCCCAAGTAGTGAACTTAAATATTCGGACAAGGAACCAACCAAGTAGTGAGCAAACAAGAGAATCCAGTGTGGATCACCTGCGGACCATGACGATGGACATCAAGCAGTCGCGAATGAATGTGAAAATAAACTCGGTGGCTCCGGATGGTCAAATTCAGCTTTCAGAGCTTCCCCAACACCAGAACCACCATAGCCACCAGGGTACGACGAAGCTGCCAGAGTCCGGCCTCCGCGGCTCCGGTCGCGGAGCCGCCGGTAAGCGTTCGTTCGATGTAGCCTTCCTGATGTTGCCGGATGAGAAGCTGACCACCAATGGGCGCAATGGCAAGCAACCGCGAATACGTCAGCAGCCCCCACCGTCCCCGTCGCCCACCATCGACGTCGAGAGTGACTCGACGCAGTCGGAACCGCGCTCCGAAGACCTGTCGTTGAAGAGCGGCTTTAGTCCGATCCGCTCGCCGGATCACGTCGCCGAGCGGCACTTCAATCTGGACATGCTACGCCAGCGGGCCCTTCTGGTCGATCACCATCAGCATTCGCAGCCGCTCGCATCCGCAGCCCACCAACAGCAACCGCACGAGTCGATGCTCCCAGGAGGTCACGAGCGGTTGGCCTATCTGTTTCCTGGCGCGCGGTTCTACGAACATCCCTTCGGAAGCCTGGTACGCGGTGAGTTCCCACCGGGTGAACTTCCTCGCAGTGCGTTCTCGAAGGTGACGAGCGTCAGTGTACCCACTGAGTCACCCCTACCACCGCTAAGTCCCGATCGACATAGCTGTCCCTCGACAAGTCCACCGATTTCCCTTAGTCCTGGCTCGCAGACTTCCGGCGCCGGTTTTCGGGCGTACGAGTACGGACCGTTCCTATCGCCCAGCCCTGGTAGTCCCGCTCCGGGAAGTTCCCTCTCTGCCGTCGGTGAGTCACTGGCACGCAAGTCGGCGTCCCCCGCCAAACATGGACTTCAGGGTCACGTCACCATTCCGCTCTATCACCATCCCAACGATCCGAGCGCCCCCGGCGGTGGTTCTCCGTACTTTCCGTCGCATCCCTTCGGACTCCCTTCGCCGTTCGGTGGAGGTCCTGGTGGTGGACCGGGACAGACGGTTGGTGGTCATCAGGCACCGCCACCACCTCCACCACCAGGTGGCCATCCCGGTGGCCTCCATCCGCAGCATCACCATCAAGCCGGCGGACCGAACGGACCGCTCCTTCCCGAGGTCGATGGACTGATCCGCAACCCAGCCGCGGCCGCCATTCTCTCCACGCTGCTACCCTCGGCCATGAGCACCTTCACGCTGTCCGCGCAGAACGTGTGCGCCAAGTGCAACATCAGCTTCCGGATGACCAGCGACCTGGTGTACCACATGCGATCGCACCACAAGAGCGAACACGTGCACGACCACGCCCGGCGGAAGCGCGAGGACAAGCTGAAGTGTCCGGTGTGCAACGAGAGCTTCCGGGAGCGGCATCACCTGACGCGCCACATGACCGCCCATCAGGACAAGGCGGGCGACCTGCTCGAGAAGACCACCTCGTCCTCCTCCGGAGCGGCGGCTTCGGCTTCCAACAAGCGCGCTCTGGAAGCATCGCGTCATCACCAGCAGCAGCAACATCTGAATCTTCCGACCGGAGGAGGAGGAGCAGGAGGACGGCATGCGTAACACGTCGGGGCATTTCTCGCCAGTCGGATGACACATAAGGGCCCGAATTGGAACATCTGTTAGGATTTTCCCATCGCGCGAAACAAGTGCACGCAGCGAACGGAGGAACTCTCAACCCTTATCCCTCGCGCCGACCACTCGGTTCCGGTGGTTTTGCACAACGAGAGACGATTAAAATATGCTTTAATCAGGATCCACCACCCCTGGTGCTCTAGAGGAGATGCGCTAAAGGGACCGAAAGGGTCCACTTTCGAGGGTTCCCGATTTACAAACGAATACTAAAGGATTCCTTCAAGGACCATACACAGCAACGGCTCGGTGCTAGACAATGGTAATGAAAACATCGGAAACGGCGCGAAGAAACATGTGCAAGAATAATAGAAATGAATAGCGTACCGGGTGCATATAGGGACGATGTACAATTGAAATCGTGACGCAGGATCGACTAATGAACATATTTAAATACCCATCCATTGAACATGCGTATAGGTGTACAAAAACAAAAATAATTATCCTCGTCCCGAAGCAAACAAAAAAAGAGGAAAGAAGAAAAAAACCAAAATGGATGGTTGCCAATGTTGAGTTTAAGTATTAATTATTCAAATGTGATATTAAATGTACTCTAGCAACAGCGACAAGGCAAAAAGCAAATAATCAATCTCCGTGCGGCTGTAGTGAATCTTTATCCTAAGTGAATATCTTAGGTAGGATGTGAGAAGGGGGGACAGAGGTGGCACGTTTAAAATGGTGTAAATGTATGGAAGCAAACTGTAAAGCCAAACATGTAGCAGGAACACAAAATCCATTAAACCAACGCTCACCCAACACAATCGAACACACACGCACACAGTAACACAAAATGTATTTAATAAATGTTGTCTTATCGTAAATGGATAATTTTTATTAATGATGCCGTTTGTGCGGCGTTTACGGGGGGGGGTTTTACGAGGGGAAATTCAACAAATGCAAGTACACTTATCCGAGTATCCGAACAATTGATTACACAACAGAGCGGTTTTTTTCGTCCATCGTCAAGCTTGAAAGGTGCAACATCATAAATCATCCGTTTGTCTGCTGGATTATCTTCTTTGCTTTTTTATTCTCATTTACTCAATACCATGCGATCATTAGTAGATATATAATCAATGTGAATGGCGTTAAACACTCATTAGAGAACACTATCCTGGTTTATTTGTAGATCGTTTCTAAATATTATACAAATATATTTTTCAAACTCAACAGATATGGCAATAAATTTAGCGATTGGTTAAAAATTTTCGGTTTAGCATATAAATGGTCGCAATGGATTGGGTTTTGCAATCTCTACCATTTGTTTGCTATCTTCCAAACAAATTACATTTGGTAAATGTTTTATAGATTAATATATATACTGTTACTACACTTTGCCATTTTTACCATATCGTTATCTGTTATCGTGGGTCACATTATTGAGCTAGTTTTTAAAAAATCCAAGCGTTTTTGAGCAAGCGGTTACTCGTGAAAAATATGATGTCCTGGTTGAGATAATGTTCTTAATTTATCGCATCGAGTTATATTGATTCGAAATTTGGCTACGGTTATTGTAGGAAAATGGCCCAGTTCGATGTGACTTGATGGCATTTGGATAATCAATATAATCATCATCCTCTTAGATAAGTTTGGTACACTTTGATTGGACTTGCTTTTTCAAACAAACAATAAAAAATCAAGCAAGGATTATTTTTACTCGCCGATTGTTTTATTTTTCAGAATCTACAGAGTTTTTTTTATTTGTGAGGAGGATTTTATTCGTGAAACAATTCAATAAAAGCACCAATCGACACAACAATTCGCCTCAAGATGAAACGAAACTGACAGATAATGTGATTATGTCTATTTGTATTAGGTAAATATAAAATTAATGTTAGATTGAAGAACCCGCTTCAGGTAAAATTTATTAATAATTGCAGGCTTTGCTCACAGAATATAATTAACACTGCGAATTATTCGTACCAGTAACTGTGGAAAACTCCCTCCAATAAAATCGCACTTGCCGGTACGTTTGCAGATGATCAGAAATACCCGACAGCTCGGAAACAGGTCCCCGCTGTTTATTTTTCCTGTTTACTCTCAAGATTAACAACTCGCCGCGCATTAGCCCAACAACCTGTTCGTTTTGGCCGCGCAAGCAAACAGTGAACACATTGTCTTGCTACAAACGCCCTTCTATGCTTTCCCTTGGTTCCTTGTTCTCCACTCATGTTTCGCTTCCGTTTCGTTGAACACTCTATTGCCCGTCAATCAGAGCCGCATTCAGAACCGGCAATTGGCCGGACGATTTTCCGATCCTATTAGCACTTCATTCAGGGGAGCAGGAGTTTTTTCCACCCTCGCGCGATCCGACGATGTGTAGTTAAATTTTCATTCACTAAATGCTTTTGCCCAGTTTGGGCCGAGGTGGGAAAAGGGAGGGCCAGGGGGAAACGTTGGCAAACATTGACATAGCGCAAGCGGAAGGAAAACGTTTGCAAACACATATCATATGCGCCAGCAGACGATACACAGAGGAGCTAACAAAAAAAATTAAAGGAAACCGGGCCACCATGTGCTTGGCTGCCAATTTTCCTGATGGAAAATATGCTTTCTTGTTTACCGACTGTCGATGGAAGCGAAACGTATACGCCACACATGGGGCATAAATGGTGTGGGGAGGAGGAGAGGAAAAAAAAACCTTCTCGACCGCCGATGACACTTTTCCAGCCCGTTCGATCATCACCCATGCGAAAAACTAGCTAGATGCTGGTTGCATTTTCCGACCCAGCAAAACGTTGCTGCGACCCCAGCATTAGCCGCCCGTAACATGCGCGCCTCTCGCGAAGGCATGCGGCTGTCGAATCCCGACTTGTCGAGGGGTCGATGGCAGATTTCATATATCAAAATTATAGTTTATCATATGTGCTCGCATGGGCGAGGAAAACTCTCACCCTTACCCGACACGCCTTGCAAAGGGGAAAGCTAGCTCGTGGAGGAGGATGCACTGGAACACGAGGAAAAAATCGCTCGGTGCCGCTTGGTGATGAACGATGGACCACTTAAAATTATTAAAAACGAAATTTCAATTCCATAACCCGGAAAGCCACAAACCGGAAAGCACGGGTGGAAAAACCGCATCCTCCGCAGTGCCCATTTTCCGACGGTCACAACGGGGACTGTCATTCCGCGGAAGGCTACAATATATCGTTCTGGTTGGTTTGGAAAATATGTTTGCTTTAAACATTTGGCCAAACACTCCCAGGAAATCCCATTACCGGACGGCGTTGAGATAAAGAAGATGAGCTGGCTGTAAAATGGAATTGCTTGAGCTTCGCGAAGAAGGCTCGGATCCGCTCCGTTTGCATCCACTACCGATTCGATCCGACATATGTCGTGACAGATTTGGCTTTTTGGCGTTCCGCATTGGCACTTTTTGGAGGTTTTGCAACGCGGCGGAATTTACGTATGACACGGGGGTTGCAGAAGGAAATGGTTTTTCATAGGAACGCGTGCCAAAATGTCGCTTTTTCCAGCGGGCATTAGAATATGTCCAAAACACCGCAGCGACAATTGTGGAACCGTTTTTTATGTCAATTGTCAGTACATTTTCATTATTATTATTATGATACAACGTAGCTTATTGAAATAAGCTTTTACTTTTATATTATTATTGTATTCGGCGTTATTTTTTTTTCAAAAACATACCTTTATCATTTGAAGAGACATAAAGTTGATAACTGAACTTGAAAGCTGAAAAGAAAAGGAAAATGGTTTAAGAAAAGGATTAGCAATCAGAAATATCTTAAATAAGAGCATGATGTCATTCAGTTCATATAACTTTTGATAAACACAAAAACGGATAATAATATAAAACTATACAAAAAAATTAGGAAAATTGTAGTGACATGCAATTTTTGAACGCTCAATGTTGTTCTAAAACAGCATACGATAAAAATATATGTTTTATTTAATTTATTTGTGTACTTAAAGTCATTCGCTTAGGAGTTACATACATTGTGTAAAACAATAGATCGTTTCAAGCAGACTTTGCAAAAAAACGTAGATGTAGAATAAAAACAACGAAATAAATTTTAACATTGTACCAACGTGAGCAACGACGTGACAAAGTGAGTTGGAAAACTTTGTCACACAGCAATAAACTCAATTGTGAAAAGTACTCCTCTCCAACACGCCGCACATCATTGCGACAGATTTTCACTCACATGAACGATGACACATTTTCGTGCCTGTCCTATTACTTTTTTTCTTTTTTCCGCTTGCTGCTAAAGTTTTCCAAGATCTCACCCTCGGTTCAGAATCACTTACTTCATATCAAGACAGTGGAAAATTTCTTTGTTTGTTGAAGCGATCCACAACCGCAACCTCGACACGACCGTTCTGTCCATAGGATAAAAGGTGGCTAAGAAACCGATAAGAAGAAAACCACGGAGGGAGGAAAGAGGCTGTACGCTGTACGGATAGCAAAAGCAACAATTGTCCTGATGACACTCTCCGGCGCAGTACCGTGGAAAAGTCGACTTGCAGTTCATCCCTTTCTCGTTCCATTCCGGAGGCTTTTCGGAGGAGATTTATGAAGTAAAAGTTTTACGAGCCGCTCCGTGCGCGGGAAAAACACAACCACGCAGCGGTACGGTAACGGTATGGTCTGCCCGGTCAATGTGGCAACTTTTCCCGGCTTTATCATTTCACCGCCTCTTTAATTCCGTGCTAGGAAAATCCTCCCCAACGCTTTGCGAGCGCAAGGAAGGACGTAGAAACGTAGGATGGCCCTACGTAAACCAAACCGGCCGAGAAATGATGAATTTTCCACCAGCCTCGACGAGGTGGACACGCAAGGATTTGCGAAAACTTGCGACCGAGGGTGCGAAACGGTCGCCAGGAGTGGGCACGGATGGACGATTCCGACGGATGATATGTTTGCTTTTCTAATTAACAAATTAAATCACTGCGGACGCGTTGTAGGGCGGATTTTCCGCCCTGAGTTCGCCACTTTCGTGTTGTACGGTGGACGAGAACGGGAAAATTCGAGTTCCTAACACCTACAAGAGCATGGACACAAGCCTATATCAATTATGGTCATTCCGTGTTTTGGGTAGAGAGCTGGCAAAACATACTAAACCGTGTTGTCAGGGAGCGTTTGGGGGCTCGATAAATTAAATTAAAGCTTTTAATTTATTGAACGACGGGATTAGTCGCTACTTACGTGAATTATATAATAAATACATGAAATATGTCCGTAGGTGCTTTTGTTTCGAGGGACTGTGGTAACGTATGAATCTGGAACGTTTAAGTAAGAATAAATAAATCTGGAATATCAGCAAATCTGTATGCTATGTTTAGACTATCTGAATCAAAGAAATTCAGTAGAAATCGGGAAATACACCCACTTGAAAAATGCTCACACCAAAAATTGAAAAACTTTGACACCGGTTTTCCTTCAATAAATATGATTTTAATTATTTTATGTTACTTACTTACTTACTTACTTAAGTAAGTATTTTATGTTACCCTGGAAAATCCCTTGAAATACCTAGGATTTTATCTAGAAAAAAGGCTGACATTTCAAAAGTACATTAAAAATTTGCTTAATAAATGTGGAAAAGTATTTAAAACTCTATACTATTTTTTATACTATACTACTATATTAAAACTAAATTTACTTCAAAAATAAAATTTTATCTCACAAAGCATTAATTTGCCCAATTATAACCTATACTTCTACAGTATGGTCCAATTGTGCCCATTCTCACCAACTTAAATTTCAAAACAATTTCCTAAAGGCTATACGTAGAGTTCCTCCTTGGTTCAGAACATCTTTACTGCGTCAAGGTTGTAATATGACCACCTTTTACCGGACCTTAACGGACCGAATCTTAAAAACACCTTCAACAATAGAAGTGCAGCCAGCACCTATCAAATGATGAGAGATCTTCAGTCCCTAAATCATCACATCTAGATTATTAGTCAGTAAGTGTTAATCAGTATGTAGTAGTTATTGTTTCTAGTAGATAAGTTGTGTAGCATAAGTTTAGAGTTAATTTAACAAAATTGTACCACTCGAGGAATTTTCATTCCATAATATTTTTTTCTCTCATACCAAACAAAACTTACATAGTTTTATTCCAAAAATATTATACAGCCAAATCAGCTAGTAAAGCTCAACCACATTGTGGAAAGAATATTTCGAACCCAATACTTTTGTAATTCTAACACTTACAAAAGATGTATCAATGTAAAAATAGAAATAAATTGTTTGCTAATATTACTATCATATTTTTTAATGCCACAGTTCCTCGTGGCACTAAAAGTCAAATTTTACGCATTGCATTTAACACTAGTAATGAATTAAACTAACATACAGTTAATCTTCTTAGAAAATGAATAAAAATTACAAAGACGATGTTCACCGAGAAATCGTCCAACTTCATACAATATTTTTTAAACAAAATATAGTTAAAGCATTTTTTTATAATGCTCAAAGTGGCGAAACCCACAAATTATCATTAAGCATCTGCACACTCATCGAATTTGCTTTACCTCATTCAACAAGCTATGAGATAAATTTTCAAGGTGGACGAGGTCCACAAGAAAATCGGACATGGCCCATCGGTTTTCCCTGTCTCTCTCTCTCTCTCTCTCTCACCTTATTTTCCATTTTGGTTTAACATTGGCGTGTCGCGGTGACAAACGTGACCAGCCGGGCTTCGGGGCAACGCATAAAACATAATTTAACGTTTTATTTGCATACTTCTTTTTTATGGTGCGACGCACAAATTCGAGCAATAAGGTAATAAATTTTACGATATGCTAAAATTTCACTGCCCGAAACTATTGCGTTGGATTTGCTGCTGTTTTTCTTATGGAATGTTCTATTCATAGATGCACACCATCTGATGCAGAGAAACAGCGCGGGGAAAAATGTGGAAAATCATTCCGACCCAGAGTAAGTTGAAACGATGTCCCCGCGTGGCTGAGAAAAGAAATGGTGTCCCCGGAAAGGAAAAGTCGGCCTTCCTTCCATCGACAGTAACTTTCCTACACGCCCGTGAAGGAAACAGAACGTTATGGAAAATAGTTTTCCCCCCGTGCAACGAAGAAAGATGATTCGATGCGGTGACGGAAAGTTTTTCTTCGATTATGCGTCGATGAATATTACGTCGTCAATACTGACGTTGCCGAAGTTCGACCATAAAAGAGATGGAACAAATGCGTGCAAATATTCAAAACATAATCATTTTTTGTGGTTCCGTTGGCGGGAAGTTTTTCCAACAAGTCATGCTGCCTCACTGGTCTTTTTCTCCTCTGTCAGAACAATGTTCGCAAATTTCCATTTTCGTGTTGTATTTCTACAAGTGGTAAAAAAGTTCAAGATGAAGCAGAACTTATTGCGCTCGGTCGAGGCTAGTTGGCGGTTTCTTGTCGCTAGTCGTATTTAACCAAATAAAACTTGTATCGACCGCGAAGCCCGGGGAGGACTAGAAACTCTGCAAATATTCAGCATCCGGCGGAAAGTTTGATCGTTTTGGTCGATTAAAGCGACCCGGAGTGTCCTCGAGTGTTCATGGTTGTTGAATTTTCTACACTTCAACTTAATACACAAATACTTTGCCGCTGCGAAACGACGACTCGTTAAGATTTCCTGTTCGGACGAGTAAGGCACAGGATTTTTCTTCTCCTCGGTCGAGCGGAGCAATAAGAACTTGTAATAGATCATTACACCACCGCCGGCCAAGAAACACTGCTCTGTTTGGCTTCCAAATGAACCGAGCGGCGGCGCCGACGGTTTGGAAAACGAACGTAATTTACGAGCAATCAATACCGAATCGACAGCCAAACGATGAATAATGTTTTTATAGCACTCGACCCGAGACGCCGCGTTTCATTAGCGATGGATTGCGAAATTTGATTAGTGTTGCAATGCTCCGTTCATTCTTGTGCATTTCGTTGCAAGGATAGGTTTCGATCGGTGATATATTTTACTGGTACAAAATATTCTAATAAGGAAAGACAAAGTTTTCCCCAAACGAGTAAAACCTAGTTAAAGAAGTGTATCAAAGAGATCGATTTGTGTTTGTTTGTTTAGTCGAGAATTCTACCGTTTGCAACGATGCTTGGATAAAAATTCTAAATCATAAATTGCTCAACAATTAATTAATTTTGAAAATAATCTTTAAATAAAGGAGTTGTAGATAACTTGTAGCAATATTGATAACGCATTCCATTGCAAGAATAGGTCCTCGTTTTTTCTTTGGAACGATGATATATTTTACGGTTACGAAATTTGCTAATAACAAATACAACGATTTAAACAAACTTGTGAAACCGTGAGAGTAACGAAGGGTTAGATTTGTGTTTGTTTGTATTGTAACGAAGCCTAAATTAACAAAAATCTATGCATCAATTACGATATTTGGTGAACATTCCATGAAATAAATTGTACTTCATCTCATTGCTTATAAAATAATCTTTTAATAAAGGTGTTATTGATCAATTTTTGAGATTTCTGATCACTTTTCCACTTATGTGAATTTTGTTGTTACTACTTATCAACAAATGCTGCCTTTTTTGCTAAGCACATAACAATTAAAAAACCACTCCGAAACACTTGTGGCCTAATGCCGTCTCAATTTGACGAACAGTTTACTGCCATCTTTTCGTCTTTTCCCGTCGCCCCAGATGGTCACTAGAGAGCTCAGCTTTTCCGAGCCATGTTTGCCCAGAAGCAGTCAAGATTTCCAGCATTAAAGCCCCTTACATCTTAGTATTCCGAGCACGGATCCGACTGTATTTTTTCCCCGTATCCTCTTGGAACGCTCAACTCCGGCGAGACATTTGTGTAGCCACCGAACCCTACGGGCGACAGTTTGATTAATGTCTTTTCGATTGACTTGTCCACCTCTGAGCGGAACCGGTAACCCTGGTGGGTTCGAAAACTATTTCCATGCCCTTGTGGTGCCCATGCTGATCCCGGCGGAAGAAAATAAATCGAAACATAATTTCCCAACCGACTACATCATCATTTTTGCTCCTCCTAATGGGAACAGCAGTAAGTAAGATCCCTCAATTGTCCTGGTATTTTTTTTTTTGGCAAACATAGTTGAGGAAAAGAAAGATAACGTATCAAAGGATAGCCGGAAGCACTTTGAGCAGTATTTGTCCTGGCAGCCGACATTCCGTTCGAAGGAGGAAAAAATGAGGCTACCGTTGAGACAGAAGAAGAAAACAATTAAACACTGCCAATTGACAAACCCGTAACGAGAAAATCGTATCCCACGAGACTGAAATATTTCCCATGTCAGGAAAGCAACTCGATTACTCAATCAGCGATTGGACACTTCTGGATTGCGTAACTGATTCGATATCGATTCCGGCGCATCGTCTTGAGTTCACGTGCTATTGGTATCTGATTACACCTACTAAATGATAATGTAATATTTTATACGTATTTTGTCGATTTAATTGATTAATTTGTATTTAAGTCAAGTAACCAGTACTGTTTACTATTTTATTTTTAGGCTACAAGAACTCTTAAAAACTGTGACAAAAGGCTATAAGAGCTGTGATTCTCAATATATTTTCTAGTATATTTTTGCACTATGTGGTAAAATTTCTGATTGATGGCCAGCATAACGTTTGTCATTTAAAATATGCAATTACTTCGAGTAGTGCCGAGCTTTGTATTTTATTCTTTAAGAGCAATAAATCAATGCAAAACATTGGAAAACTTAGGAACGTGTATGTTGCAAATGCTAAAGACTAAAATTAAGTCCTTCATATAGTCCAATATTTACTTTATCTTATCTTTTGATATCGCACAAAAGATGGCGAAAATTTCGACTCCTGTTTGAGTGGTGTGATGTTCTTGTTAGCAACTTGTTGGTTTCAATGCAAGAACAATTTGTTCCATTTGTGCACTGGAAGTCATCTTTTATTTTCCATTGAAGATCTTGATCCTAATTTCATATCCGAAGGCTTCTTATTTCCAAGAACAAACAAATAAAAACTCTTTTTCGTAAATTTATGATTATTTTACTTCATATATTTCCACGTCTAGTGGTCATTTTATCTAGGCATATTTTTTATGTCTAGTAAATTGTGTCTTTTTTTTGTCTAGTTAATTGTGAGTTACAAGTTTAAATTATCACGTATTATAAGAAGCTGCCACATATTTCCTCTTTTGTAAATCCTTAAATGTTTTCTTCATTTACTTATTCTTGCAAATTCTTACTTCGGGAAAAAGTTTACACAGGTTTCTAGTTTTCCATTGATGTCCAAAGGAGACTTTCCTATCCTGTTTTTCTTATACTTGATACTTGTTCACTTTCATCCCCAATTGAAGTCGTTTCTTCTTTAAATAACTTTAAAATAAAGCTTACAGAAATTTTGCACAAATGTATTTTGAATATGTCAGTGTTGTTTGAAAGTCATATCACTTTCTTTTAACCATTTTCTAACTTTACCGGAAAATTGGAAATAAAAGCAGAATTGTTTCATACCTATTTCAACACAAAGGATCAATTGATTACAATAAAATAATACAAAAGGTAAACACGTAGGCCACATTGCGGCACAACATAAAGACGATAGCATCTAGCACACGCCGGGGTGCATAAGGGAAAACCAAAACATCGGCACTATTTACAAAACACAGCCTCACGCACGTATTGATTTCGGCCGGGCGTCCGCCGACCGTTTACCCAACAACCGATCGAACCATGTTGCGTGAGCTGCAGCACTCATTTGTCAACGGTTTCGGCATTCCCAGTTCGGATGCGTTCGAATTTGTGCTTCGCCGATTAACGATGGTGCGGCACGCCACGCAAAGCCGCGATTATCGATGATGAGCTTCTGGGCAGCGGACCCGCTCATGTATCGAATTACGATAAAAAGGGCTAATCTGTTTATCAGTCCCGAACAGGGCGACCGCCCGCCGACATCGCCCGGCTACAAACACATGCGCCGGCGGAGGTGTCAAGCCGCAAGGCAACATGTTTGCCTACGTTTTTCCTCCTCTTCTCTTGCTTTCCTTTTTGAGAAGATGTTTTGGGCCGATGGTTGAGTTAGGGAAAAAGTTTGTTTTTTATATTTTGAGGTTAAATTTCATTACTTTTCCTGACTTTGTTTCATGTAGTGAAATTTCTTAGTTGCTAACGATCACAAAATAAACTGGTTATAAACCGTTCCGAAAATAAAAGATCCTACGAATCGTAAAAGGAACACGAAACCAAAGATGATACCAAGAGTATTAAACAAATCCGAATACACTTTTCCCCACACCTAACACATCTTCACCATGACTTTAACTTACGGCTTCGACCGGAATGTTTTCCCGCCCGATCCCATATAGAGACATCAATTCACACCCCGGAACGAGGGAGGACGGTAGGACGCGCGGCATCGGACATAAATTACTCAATCTGGTACTTCCGGTGCGCGCTGCCGGCACGTGGCCACGTCCTTTCGGGTGGCAATCCACCCCGCCCCTACACACCGGACCCATCACCCCGCCAGGAGGCCACGTGCCGTCAATTTACGGTGGATTATAAACCGACACTTCCGCCGAGCTGTGATTCGATTTGCTGCTCGTAAAATCTTCACCCAAATGGACGTCCACGGTCGTCCTGGCCGCTTGTTCGGTCGGCGGCGGATGATTATACTTCATTAATATCAATAAAAAAAGGACGAAAGCCGTAGAAATCATCACCGAAGTGGGTCCACAGAATGGCCCATCCCATCGGGAGTCGGTCGGGTTGCCGACAGGAGGAATGTGTTCCGAGCGACACCGTCGGGATGATGACCCTTGCGCAAAGCGGGTGCAACGTATTAATATGTTCGGCTATTATTTATGCTAATTTGATTATGCTCGAAGTGCCACTGAGCCGTCTGGCGGCGAATCGGAACGGGATTCGGATTAACAGAAGTTTCGCCCAAGAACGGTTGCGGATGAGAATGTGTCTCTGCCCGTTGACTTGTTGGAGATAAATCTTTCCCGCAAAACAATGACGCATTTGTTTTTGGTTTTTTTTCATCCGGGATGGAGACTTTTGAAGGAGATTTTGATTCAGTAAAAAGGAAAATCGAGCAGAGTCTGATTCTTTGACGTGGTGTAAAAAAGGCTGATCTGAACAAAATAGATTGTATTGGGAAACAAAAAGCAAAACTTTATCAAAAAAGCAACGAATGAATAAAAAGTTAAACGTAGCATAGCAAGATTTAAAAGAGAGTTCAAATTGCGGTTAAACTTCCTGCCACAGCCGGAAATGATGGAGTTGTAAGTTACGGTTTACGGTTTGAGAGTTTCAGTTCGTAAGGGTGTCCAATTGTTGATGTTGTTACTTTTGGTTATTTATATATCACTAAATAATTTAAATTAAAGCAAGATTTAACGTAATTTGTTTTGAAATTAAATCAAACAAACAACCGGAATTTTAGTTTTAAACTACAGAAAACAACAAGAAAATTCGTAGTAAAATAACTTTTAAAGCTCACCTGTTTTTGAACAATTTTGTACCAGAATAAAACCCTAAGTAACATCAAGGGTAACGTTACATATTTAACTAATAGTGGTCTCGAATGTGAGTATGTGTGTGTGTTTGTACGCACAGTAGTGAACATTGTTTCCGTTCGCGTACCGGATGCCCGGTGCTCCAACATTCTGCTCGAGCCGTACGGAAGTCGAACGGATTCGTCCTTTACATTATTATTATTTAAATGTCCTCCGGCATTTCCCGCACCGCAAGGAAAACCGGTGTGGTGACATCTCGCGGCCCAAACGCAGCACACCGCAGCATCCTTCATGCGAAACTGCTGAAACAATAGAGGAAAACCTGCACGCTCCAAAGTGCAATCGGTGAAACGCACACCAAAAGCACGGGGCGGGACGGGAAAACCCCCCGGGAGTACCGGAAAACATCTCGCCCGAGTTCGCGTGCGTGGAATCGTATGTGTTCCGCCTTCCTCCCCGCGCATCGTCTAACACCCCTTTGGATGAAGGGCCTTTCAGCAGGAACATTTTCATTTAATTTCCCCACTAAAATTTATTCCACCGACAAAGATAATGGACCGCACGCGGATGGGCGCACACAACAATGGGCATAGCGTGACACAAGTGCTCCCATTTCTATTGTGCACTTCCTTCTGTCGACCTATGTCGTGTCCCGCACATCCTCTCTCCACTCTGCGTCCTCCCTTCTGCCCTTTTCGGTGCATATTGTCCAAGGTTTTCCTCGCAAAGATCTCCCGGAGCGGTCGGGCTAAGCCAACGAGTGAACAATTTTCGGAATTTGATTTATCACCCGAACCGTTTTGCGAGCGAACCATTTCATCCTTGTTAGAATACCAACACACACATACACACGCTTATCCATAAATTGGGACCGCCAATGCTCGTGTGGCACCGAACGGTCGCGTCTGCAGCCTGATATCGGAAGGATAAGGTCAAAGGATGCCGGTGTCGGATTAAAATTTGAATGAGGATAACTGTCAGCGCGCGCCGGTGAAAACCTTCGCCGGAACTGGTACCAGATTTATGCAACTATTCTGCTCCATACTCCCCACCTCCCTTCGCAAAGCCTTTCGACGTTTGATTTTTCTCTTTGCTTCACTTCCGTTCTGCTGAGTTTGAGGGAAATTTGCATTAAAACACTGTACGGTAGCTAATCTGCTCGGTTGCAAATTGGTTGTCGGAGAACACAAAATGTAAGCTCTTATGGCTTAGAACTAATTTAAAAACAACAATGATTGCTCGCAATGGTAATTGTACATTCATTAAATTAACATTTACATCATACATTTGTGATATAAACGTTGTAAGAGAAAATATAAAATGAATCATTGTAGACTTCCTATTATACGTGATCGTTATAGGTTGTTATTACGTTTTAATTTTATCATATACTCATTTAGTAGCTCGATTAGAAGAGAATCATACAAACAAAAAACGTTCAAAATTGGAATGACAGTCTATTGGCTTACTTTTCAAAAGATAATGGAGAATTAAGATCGTTATTTAGAAACCCAACCAATCTGATTTATTTTGAATTACAAACAGATCAAGTAATTACTAGGTAATTACTAATGTAAGTAACATTTCATTTATTTAACAAAATTCGTATCC
The DNA here is from genome assembly GCA_000441895.2 of Anopheles sinensis. Lineage (NCBI taxonomy): Eukaryota > Metazoa > Arthropoda > Insecta > Diptera > Culicidae > Anopheles > Anopheles sinensis. Next base: position 540,123 of record KE525239.1, on the reverse strand, counting down.
AACCGGTTGTATTTTTTTTTTTTTTTTGTGGGTTTTTGCACATTTTCCGTAAAATCTGCTGATTTTGTTTGCACATATTTGGCGTTTGTTTTTTCATCCATTACCGTGGATAATCTGGACTCTAAAATTTCTAAAAATTGATAAACGATCTGAGAAATGTTGCTCTTTTGTTACTTATTTTTTTTTTAAATCGAATACTGCAACATGTTTGTTGTTGTATTTTTTTAAATCGAATTCTACAACTCCTTTCATGTTTTTATCGACTGGGGTTTTTCATCAAACAGAAAAACACCCCTAAAACGTTAGCATCATTTCCAATGTTTATGAATTGCTGGCCTCAGGCAAATAACGCCTTTTCCGACGTCCATGGAGCAATGCATGTATGGAAAATGTTAAAGAACATAATGGCTAGTGGTATGAAAATAGCCTTTTAATATATTTTTTCTCTTTTTTTGTTTGTTCCAATAATCAACCATGTTCCATTGTCCGTCGCCGCATTCTCCAACAGCGATGGATCAATTTTCCCGCAATAGACAAAAAACCACCACGGATCCACGGGTGAACGTGTTGCAAAATGTTCCATCCATCCTCACCTTACCGGCTCGATGCTCGGTGTTGCTGCTCAATGGTGAAGAAATAGCCGCAACGTTCGCATAAACTTATGTAAATAACAATATGATTCTCGCCACGAATCGGCCACCGCTGCCAGCTTTTGAAGGATGCCGCCATACTGTAGCGTCGAAACAAAACAACGGTAAAAAATGCGGTCGGGAAAGCCCGTTTGCGTGGTGGAAAAGTGGGTACGGATTTTCCCTCACACAGACACGTGCGCACGTCGCAAAGCAACGCCCAATCGAGCTGATTATGTACGGAAAATTCCGCCACCGAACACCACCCCAACAATATGGGCGGAGCAAGTATCCTGGGCTCGAGGTGGATGCGGAAAAAGGACAACCAAAGGACGACAAGGACAAGGACGCCACGTGCGGGATGTTGATAAGCGCGCAGCTCGCTCCCCAACGTATAGAATTTTTCCATTGCCTTGCGTCACCCATTCATGTCCTTCCCTTGTTGTTGCTTGGAGACCCCGTTCCAGGACGAAGGACGAATACAATTTAACACGTCCATATTTGCACGCTCACAGGCGCACATTCAAGCAAGCAGCAGAAGCATATCGAGAAGCATAAGTTGCCGGAAAATATTACCGACGCCCGAACGAACGGAAAATATTACCGACGCCCGAACCACCTCTGTGTGCTCCCCTTCCCGAGCCACCCTTTCCCGGGAGGGCAGACCAACATCCGGTGGAAAATATAAGGGCGGAGGCAGTTTTATGTCATGTTTCATATTTTTCTCGCACCCAGACAAAGGACATCAGCGCTCCCGGCGAACCCATCTACAAGCGTCGGGTGAAGGAAAGGAGTTGATGGCCACCAACTCCGGTGCTCGGTTGTGGTGAAAGTGGCTAACAGAAAGAAGAAAAAATGTAAATGAAATGGAATATCCTAACCAAGCTTTTTTCTATCGTTTGAGAAAATTTTCTTTTTATGACACCACAACACATTCTACGGGGTTACCGTTCTCGTGGTATTATTTGCATTTTCATTTTTTCAACCCTTCAGGATCAGGCTGCCCTATTTTCAATTCTGCCTTGGTCACGCAAGGATCGCGGAAATGGGGGAAATGAGAAAATGGAGCAAACATTGCGGTCAAGAAACAGACGAGAGAAATCATGGCTCGGAGGACCACAAACTGTCGGTTTGAGGCGCGCAAAAGGGTGTTATTATTTTTTATGAGAACTTATGGAAATTGTTAATATTGTAACACAACGTTTTTATGTGTGTGGAAAATCCTATTTGTAGCCTAGAACAAATTCCTTCCTTTTCCCCAGGCTAGGCTCAAACAATTCCAGTTCAAATAAATACGGTTTGTCTTTATTTTTGACTGTTTCGGGGATGTATTTTAGACAAATCATTATGGATGTAGTAGTTGTAGTTCTACAAATTGCATGTAATAGTTTTAGTACAGTAGTTTTAAAACAAGTCCTATTTTTCAGTTTGATTATTTAAAAGTCATAAACATAAATTTTCTAGATCATGTTGTAGTCTTACTTCTTATCTCTCCTGTTATGTTTCGTACCTTTGGTATTTATTTTTCCAAATATTTACTTATTTGTCTGCTAAAGAGGAAGGTAGTGTCTGTAAAAAATATCCAATCTTAAAATTGTTTAAAAAATATAGAAGGTAAAAATTCATAACCAACATGTCATACGAATTATTTATCGAATTAATAATAAAGATTACCTAAACCAGCGAAACTGATCTTATATTATTTGCTAAATCAAAAACACTATTATTGTCTTAACAGTGTAGAACAACAAACTAATAATCCTATTCAATGACGAAATACTTTCCCCCCAAAAGATGTCTTGGCACATAAACCTAACAATGATACACTCCTAATGGAAAGCTGGGAAAACTTGATCTTCACAACCTGAGCAGCTGCATGCATTTTCTCGGTATGAGGTAAAACTCTCGAATGAGAAACGTAACGACTTCGACAAGAAATCGATCACACAATACGGTGTCTCGAGGAAAGCGCTAGCAAGAAACGGCATTCCTTATGTCCTCGGATGCGGCATTTCCCTACAAATATTTATATGCACTCCCCGCATTGCTCAAACACACCCCCTCCCCTTCGTGCCAACATTTGCTTCCTTTCAACTCGCTTTTGCCGCTTTTTGCCAAACCGGTGCAACCTGCAAGCCTTCGGGTAAGAAAGGACAAACTTTTCAATTCAATTTTCATCTCGCACTTAAGAATGCCCGGACCGAGCATATTTTTCCCGGCTGCAGGGAAAAGCTGTTCCTCGGGTAACTTTTCCCGCTTGGAAAACACTGCCATTTAAATATCAAAACACAAGTGCCCCCATAAATAAGTGTGTACAAGTGCAACGCTGTTTGCATTCCGCACACCCCGTGTCCTTCACCCTCCCAACCAACCCTCTTTGGTCCCGTTCCTGTCGGCAGCATATTGTTTTGCGTTGCGCCGTAGGTTTGCAGAGTTCCTTCTGCAGTTCGGTTCGAGTTTGGTTTTACTATTCTTTTTGCGTCCCATTATTACTGGCCGCCTCTCGCTCACTTTCCATCGCTTTTCCCGTAGTCCTGTGCTCATTATTTATCCCCTTTGCCGACCTTCTCCACGTCCTTCAGACCCTGAAGCGACCTGCTGAAGGTACGGAGCACGGGGAAAGTCCTCCCCAGTGCAAACTGCATAAATTTATGTGCATAATCAGACGGGCTGTGTCCGAATCGGTGTCATTGCTCGCATGGCATGCAGCAGCAGCATCGTATGTTGCTGGCACTTGTGACACTAAAAATGTTTGCCAGATCCTTTATCCTTATCGCCCCTTTCCGACTGCATTTGGGTTCGGTTTTGTTTCCGAACAATGTACATATGGGTCGCAGAATTTATATTCCTATAGTTTTGCTAGGGTTGAATGTGATTCCACTAAAATTTAATTAATTTATTTCGCTTTTCGAAATACAATACTGCCATTTTTCATCGTTTTTTGTCATGCCTTTGGTTTTTAAAAAAGCTTGGTAAGCATGGACCGCCAAATTTAAATTTTAAAGAAATGATGAAAAACTAATACACATCGAAAAACTAATACATTCGAATGGAATTTTAAAAATACTGCCCTATTGTTATTGTTAATTTCTTTCTTTCTTTTCTTCTTTTTATAACACTATTTTACTTTTTGAGCACTAGAGAAAATGTGGTACTGCTATTTAAACAGATCATCCCTTACACAGCGCATCACTTTTATATTCAAATACATTCATTAAGAGTCCATAATAGCTATACACTGTTTTAGCAGAATTTGTTTACTGTAAAGTATGAATAAATAACAATGTTAGATATTCTGAAGAAGTGTTATGCTATTTTGAGATCTTGAAGTAAAGAAAAACTAGCTTCCTCATATTGATGATCAACAAAATCTCAATGAAATATCAATTAATTTGAGTTCAGTTCTTCTGAACAATTGAGCGAACACGAAAAAATGAAGTGGCCAAGCACATTTTCAGCTCATTAAAATACCGCAGACACATATAGATTGGACGATCTGTTCAACTCTTTTTGTTTTTCACAAACCTGTTATTCTACAATAGACTCACTTCCTTGCTCATTAACGTATGGTTTTCCCTTACCATTTCCCTGCATTTCCGCGTATCCTGCACCCCGGAACGGGGCTAAACCTCGAGTCCCACATTATGTTAGCATTTTTATGCTCCGCTTGTCAAGGCAATGTGCTCGCCCCCTTTCGCAACCTGCCCCGTACTCTGCAGCAAGTGAAATGCAAACACACACACACACAGTGGTATGCATTAGAAACCCAACAGCTTGTTTGGGATGCATATCCTGGACCACCACACACCTACACCTTACACCGTGTTCCCTCTTTCGGTCGGTCGGTATATGTGTTTAGCACATTGTTTGCGATTATCCCCGCCGAGACGAGCCGGCACAGCATCTCATTTAGCAAACAATGGTGGGTTCGAAATATGCTGACATATGTGCGTTGCGGGAGAGGTGAAACCCAAAAAGGACCTTTCGGCAGGGTCCGCTTGCCTACCGCGAGCCATTTTCCCCTCGCGTTTGGTTGCGGAACAAGCAAGGTCTTTTCCACCTTTTTTCCCCCTACTTTCCGATCGAAAAGCACATCACCGGGATGCTGTTTGACGCGATGTGGCAAGAATCGGAGCGAAAAGGGAGAGAAGATCGCACCGGTGAGGGGTGTCCGGTGATTTCTGGTCCGGGATTTTTATAGTATTGTAATAGACTCGACTCGTCCTTGCGCGCCGGAGTTCGTCCGGAACGATGATTACTGTTATTACAGCTTTTAAGGGTGACATATGGTGCCCGAAACCGCGGGTCTGCATTAAAAGGATCTCTTCATCATCGGGCGCATCGAGCGAAGGGCGGTTGCGGGAAAATCTTTGCTCCGGGCTGCGCGATGAAATCGGAACCGAACTAGCGGCTGTGGTGACCCCGCGGGCAAAGCGTTCATCATTTGCTCGATAAGTTGCTAGTATATTTCGACAGCGACCAATCGTCTGTGTAAAGTTGGTATCATCAGAATAGAAACACCGTTTGGGATTCATCAAAGAAGTTTAAAAAAATAAAATAAAACGAGATGAATACAAAATTACATGCCATAAGGAATGCTGTTTTAACTTACTTTGACTTTATTTTAAAATAATTAGATTGACAAAAAAAAATCAAATTGCAAATCGCCAGCAGGTGCTTCTTGTTGAACAAAGGTGTTTTTCTAATCGAAAACAAAATTAGAAAATAATTGAAAGTTACCTCGCTAACAAAACTAATTTACCAAAACTAAAGCTGCGAATTCTGAAATTAAAAATACTAAGCATTATCACATTTTTTTTTACTTCCTATAACTTATCATTCAATCCTAGAATCCTAAGAATCCTTCCGGCAAATCGCTGATTGCTAGAGGTGTATATTTGAACACTTGTTACCAACTTCATCGAACACGTTTGAATCCCTTTCCAGTTACTGTTCAGAGGAAGTGCAAGGAATAAAAAACAACCCCGCATTTCCAAATGATGAAGTCATTTCTGATGAAGTGTCCTCGAAGGGTGACGGACCCGACTGCAAGACACCCCCAGCGCTAGTGTAAGGTGCCACATCATCTGTCACATTTCATTTTCGTCCCTTGTGCGAACGGTCTCGAATGGTCCTGCCCTAGAAGAGGTGCGGAGCGAGGGAACGGGGGACGCTTCGCTCGAAGGCAACATATTCTTTTGCCCATCACCGGTGAGGCAGTTTGAGGTCAGCCCGGCAGCGTCACTGATGCGATCGGTCCCTCGAGGCCATTGGCGGGATCTTGTTAATTGGTTTTGTATGATTGCTGCAATCATAAACTGTATCTATGCGTATGTGTGTGTTTGTGTGTGGGTTCATGTAAATAAAAGTGCGGTTTGTGGCATATTTGAAAGGAGAGCAAGCACTATTAAAGAAAGGAAAATCGAATCCATTTAAGGTCGACGAAAATATAACTGCTCTGGCAAAAAAAATTGTTTTGACTAACTACTTTTTTTCGTGTCGCCTGAAACATTTAAAAATAGATCAGTCTTGTCTTTTTGAAAATGTCTATCGACAGTATAGCATATTGATTTTGTCCCAAAACATAAAACAAATTGCATATAAAATAAGGATAAAAATCTCCAAACATACTGCTATTTGAATATATTCATTTGCTCAAAAGACTTCAGAAAGAAGAAATTTTGGGATTTTACGGAATTTTAATATAAAACATTGAAAATGTACTATATTAAATAGAACTACCGGAAATAATACTATACTAGATTAATAGCTTAATACTAGAAATACCGGAATTTTGACGCGAGCAACAATACCGCGACCAGTCAAATGTTGCATGTTTATTAAGTTATGTTTTAGGAACCCTAAGTATTGGAAAGACAAACAGTTTTTTAAAGCACTTCACATGAGCATGAACTGAGTATCAACTTATAACAAATTGGAATATTCGCTTCATAGGCATTGATTGTTTACTACCTTACTTACTTACTTACTTAAGTGGCGCTAAATAGGTTTTTGTTTACTACCTCTTCTTACAAAAGATGCTAGAACCAAAAGAAGCTACATTCAAGTTTTTTGGTTGTTTTTAATGTTTACTCTTTTTATAGAGTATTTTATTGAATCGTTCAAATCGCCGTATATCTTAGAATACCTAATTACAGTATTTTTCATTGTTTAATTCCAAAATTGCGGCAAGCAACTAACAAGCACCATATTTCGGCTAACTTGTCGCCCACCATATTGACAACAACGTACTATCTATGGATGGCAACATCTACATTCTACACAGCATAATTCAATATCTAAATCTGGATTGGCTTAAAGAAGATGGTGTCCGAAGTTCTAATTTCCGAGACTCGGATAGGCTTCTCGAACGCTTAGGTTGAAGAGTATGTACACCTAGCCGCAATCCTTTAGTTATCCCAGCAAAAGAATTTGAAAGTTTTCCATCTTCAATATACTTGACAAGCGCCGTTAGTCATGGTCATTATTACAAATCTTATTAATTTTGCTGGGGTTAAAAATGAGCTGAAGGTTTCAGATGTCTGTCTGGAACTTGATCATCACCTTTAAAAATGAATAATTAAACACAAAATACGAAATGTATACATAGGAGTTACTTGGAAGGCCTAATCTGATGAAAATCGATAGGCCAATGGATATATAGGAATTACTTGGAACGCCTTATCTGATGAAATAGTGAATCTATCAAAAACATTTAACACCTTTAAGTAAAACGAATTCTTAACATCTACTTTTCCCCATTAATTTTCTCTTCTTTCCTCGACCGGAAGAAATCCATTGGAACATCGCTCCTGAAAAGCGCTTCCGTAGACGAAAAGATTTCCCAGCTTCGATTGAGACCAACGTTTCGTAAAGACTGAAGTGTTCCGCAAAATTCGAACTGAGGTAAACGGCCACGAGAAATTACGATTGCGCCGCTTTAGGTCGCACACGACCCAACACGCCCGGAAGCTGGTGGCCCGGAACAGCAAGATAGCACCTCGGTGGGCGCTAGAGCTATAGAGCGGGGGATGAAAAAAAAACAAGAAAAGTTGGACGTGGTCCCCGATGATTTTGGCTCCAGGTAGAAGCGGATCGTAAACTTTCGAATCGATTTTCAACCAGAAGCAAGATTTGGGGACTCGGATAGCACACCAGGGCCCAGTCAGGTATGTGCCAGACATTGGTTCGAAGCGTTTTTACACCTCGAAACCTGGACCAGCTAGACTTTTCTTTATCGGAAAAAGGAAACAGCCACAGCCTAATAATGACACGACAGCAGAAAACCGACAACGCGCACAGCGTCGGACCCAACCGGCGTCAACTCAGGGTGGAAAGGAGTTTCAAATCGAAACCCGGCGGGGTCTCCGGAACTCTCCCAATTTTCCCACCAATCCCTTCTTCTGTCGAAAATTCAATCAGAAAATGTTTTGCAGATTTATTCCGGGCACTGCCTTATCTGCTGCCTCACGGCTGACTTAACTCGTTGCCATTGTTTAACGCCGTGAAATATCGAAATAATACTTTTCCCCACGGCCACCGCACGGAGACACCAGAAGCCAACCAGGAAGATCTCTAACTCTTTCTCGACACTCGCCGGGGAAATGGTATTTATGTTAATGGATCGTCTCACCGAGTGGCCTGACGTTGGATTTAACTGTAAGCGGTAGAAGCGTTTCATGGAATGAGAATGTAAAAACTTTTCTTCCTAAGTTTCCTTTTTATTGGCAAACAAATTTTTGCTCCTTTCATCGTCATATGTTTGTAGAAAAGGTAAACATGTTATGCATCACTCTCAAGGTTTCGATGGTACCGTTTTGTTAACACAATTATTCTTTTACCCCAAATACATCTTATGTGTTATAACATTTTGCATTTATTTGTATATTTGTGTAAGTAAATTATTTTTTACTTCGTTTCTGAAGATCCTGGGTCCTTTTCTGTATAACTTCTTTAAAACAGAAATAAATTTTAACCAAGAAACTACACTTTGCTGTCAATGTACCTCAAGATGTGACCATCGCACGCAGGATCTTATTCTTATCATAAATAATAATAGCAATACAAGAACAACGCTCGCAGAACGAAGCCACGTGGAAGAGTTGAGTAGATCTGTTTGAATTTTCCACCAACATCTCGTTTTCCACCAGCGGGACACGGGAGCACGATAAGCAACCGGCGGACGTTATGTTTCTTCCGCGAATCAGCGCACGATTGATAAGAAACCGTACTAAACCCGGCACGGGGTACTCATTAGCATAATTTGATCGTAATCCGAACCCGAAACAGAGCGAAGCCATCGGGTGAAGGTTTTCCTTTATTTTGCGTTTTTTTTTCTTCTTTTTGTTGTAATATTTATTTTTCCTCTCGCTTCCCACCCCCGCCTGGCGGCAAGGGATAAAGTGTTTAGGAAAATTGATAAAACCCTCGTAAATCACCAGCTCGAGGCAACGAGGAAAATGCCACCGAAAAAATGACACGGGCGCTTGGTTGAAGTCAAACACCCCCGCACGGGTGTAACAAAGACGACACGTCCTGGGGAGCGAGGGAGACAGCGTTAAATTGATGTCTAGTTTCGGCACCCGTGAGAAGAAAATTCCCACCGAAAAATGGAGCCTGGTGGAAGGATAACCGGATTCGAAACTTTCCCGCAAAGGACGACTTTCACCTCGAACGACTTTTTCCAGCGCGGAACGCGGCGGGAAGGAACTGAGAGGGAGGGGGGAAATAAAGATCCGTGTCCCATTAGCGACGGGTTCTGGGTTAACAATCAAAGTGTGAGCGCTTCATCAACTCCGTTTGCGGGAGGGTAGCGAAAAGGTTGCAGAAGGCAAACGCTTTTCCTGGGGTAAAGTGGATCGTTTTACGCTACTCAAAAATCACTTTGAAGCTTTGCGAAGAGGGAAACAATCGTCAGCGCGAACCGCGAAACTACGCCGAGAACCACGATTTACGCGAAACGAAATCATTCGCACACACACACACACACCAAACACAATCCGAGGCGCGGGGGCGAGCGACACGTTGATGGAGGCAGCATCGCGTACGTATGTACGTCATAATTTATTATGCTAATTTCTACCGAATACAAATGACTGCTCTTTTATCAACTGGTGCTTATCTACGCGCAGTTAATTCTTCTTCGCGCGCTCGCTTCCAGCTTTTTCAGAACGAATTCGGTGGCTGGAGGAGGGTGGGCTGGGGGATGTGGAAAACTGGGGGTTTTCTTTTGTTCCCAGACTTTTGTGTAACGGCCGCAAGCGATGGTAAGATACAGAGTGCTGTTATGTAACAACTGTTTTAAACATTTTTGAAGACGTTTAACTATTGCCAAATGTTTTAAATCGATTATGCTGACCGCGTAAAAATATTTCGTTGTATTGTGTATTTTAAGGTATATTCAATTTATTATTATTTTCCAAATATTCAAATCTCCGATTGTTTTCCTCCGATCGCTTTAAATATATTTAACCACCTAAATGTTCTGCTATTGTTTCCGAGTAAAATTCTGGTCGATTAAAAAAAAAGAAAACCTTTTCCTATGAGCCGGAGACAATTTGTATCATCATATCGCTTGATCTTTCTGCTCCTTGTTTGAGATGGTTCTAATTGATTTGTTTTGAAAATTTAATTTAACTAAATCGAAGGAAAACCTTTTAGCTAAAATTATGTAAAATAACCTTGTTCCACAAGTTGGTCTAAGCGAGGCACTCGGGCACCCTAAACATAATAGCAGTGGCAAAAAAGACATTCTTTGGCGCCATTACAATGCCTAAACCATCATTGCAGCAAGTGTTGAAGGAGACATCGAGCAGAAGCACAACAGAAAACGGGCCCGTGGAAAACGAACCCTAGCACGTTGGGGAAAAATGGGAGCGAGAGTTTTCCCCTGTGGAAAGATCGCTATCGTCAGCGGTATCCGCATGACTGAGCGCGCGCGCGAGTTGGTGGAAATTTAATTTGTAATCAACTCCTCAAATGATGCCGAACTGGGAAATGAAATCACTGTCGTCGACGACGCGGGACGGAACCAAAAGTGATGGTGGTGCAGGCAGAGGAAAGAGAGGGAGAAGGTCTTGGAAACCCCTTCCCCAACATCCTGAGGCACAACTGGCGCAGGAAGAACTCATTACGGTTATATGATTATAGCCACAATAAAGGCGGAATCATATTTTCCGCGGTCGCACAATTTTCGGTTCGCCGTTTCGATTGTTTTTCCGGGTACGGGTTGGGTGGCCTGGAAATGAGCAATTTCCGTTCGCTAAGATTGGCGTTTCTCCGCAAATCCAGGCGTCGGAGGTCATAATGGCTCGACGGAGGCGGCCAAACATTTTGCCCAAAACCATCTCGAAACACAAGAAATCGCTTTATTACACCACAATTTCCTCGCCAGTTTGATTGTGATTTTGAAGTGTCCGCGCTCGATAGCGATCTCATTCAGGATGAATTATTGTCTTATTTTATTTATTTTTTTACTTTTTCCTCTGTAATGTTGGAAAAATATGCCCTCACATAGTAGAGAGCTGGGAGAATATAAACAGTGGCGGATTTAACGGTGCGCGGACTGAGCGGCCGCGGGGGGCCCCGAGCTCGGAAGGGGCCCCGAGCCACCAAAGCCCAAGTTCGGCGCAAAATTTTTACTTAAATAAATATTCTATAGAATTCATCAACATTCTTTAATGATCGACCGGTAATAAATTAGAACGAGGTAAATCTTACAATCATGGATAATTTTACTGTATCCTATGAAAATTAGTGTTTAGAACCATAACGAAATAATTAAAGGATAGTTTGGTATATGATCATAGTAACGGAAAAAAATGTTTTATAGTTTATCCAAATTGTTAGTAACGAATGTTCCGTTAGTTAGTAACGGAAGAATGTTTTATGGTTTATCCAAATTGGAAAAACCTTGTATTTTTTTTTCTAAAAAGCAAGGTTTTAGAATATATCAAGAACAGGTCTAAACTTTTTAGTTTTAGGGTTTTACGAAGGTTTTAGCGGGTGAAGTATAATTACGCAATAATATTCTATTCATTGAATCAGAATTGTTAGAAATAATTGATAAAATCAATTCGAGGAGTTCGCCGATAAACTCATTAATTATAAAAAAAGAGGTAATATTTTATTAGCTGAAAAGCGTATAAATAACACGAATATTTTTCACTTTTTACGGTATAGCATAGGGGCCCCGTTCATTTTCCCGCTTAGGGCCCCATTAAATGTAAATCCGCCACTGAATATAAAATATCCTGGGAAGAAAAGGAACATTTCGTGCATGAGATGGTTTTGCGATTTTCAACCAAAATAAATTGCACAAAAGTTGGAACCTGGTCGCAATCAATATAACTGGAATTCCACTATTACTTGTTCGAAACTGTTCATATCAAAACAACAAACCAGAAAAAGGAGACGCATGGTGGTTTATTGATTTGATAAGGATTGATTTGATAGTTTAAATTTGTATCTATAATAATCACAAAAGTTAAAATTACAGTTGAAACAGGTAGAACAAAAAGCCAAAGATTATTTCACTTCACTTATCAAAGTATTGAGCTGTTCTTGTTTCTATGCAAGACCTCTACATTTCACAGAGTACAAATTTCGAAAATAACAGTTTTGTCATTTATTTGTCAACAAATAAACCCAGAATATCCCTACTGATATTTGGTCTACCACTGTGAGATAAATTTTCTTTAATTAAATAAACTATAAACTTCATTCACGCCATCCGTTGGTCATAAAACAATTCGTATTCACACCAGATAAAAGAGAAAAATCATAATCGTTTCACTGTCCACCGTTTTAAGTTTGCTTGAAATCTTTTACAATTCCCGCTGGAAAAATTAAAACCAAACGAAGTAGGCTTCCCGTTCCGACAGTGAATCATCATAACCTTGCTGCATATTCTACCCTTCTTTCCTTGCACTTGCCATATGGGAACTTTTCCCGCCGCTTCTTTTGCCATCGGTCGTATAATTATTAACTTCAATCTCATATTGTCGGATTAAGTGGTGCAATCAGTAAAAGTATATTATTTATTTTTGTGACCGACTCAGCCCATCGCACCCGTTTGTAGGGGAAGGAAAATCCTTTCCTCTGCTTCAACGCACCGCTTGCGGATACTCTTGGACAGGATGGAACTCCTTAACGATGGGGTGAAGCTAAAAATCGGCTTTACTTGATTGCCTAGTGCACCGTTCGTTTCGGTTGGCGGAAGCAGGAAGAAAACCCGACACGATAACCCTCGATGTTGTGTGGGAAACGGAAACCACCGTACTGACACCACGAGCACGCGGCACAGATGATCCTATGGGATGTCCTCCTATCTGTCTACCTAGAACAGTCGAAAGAGGTTGTTTGATAGGGACAACGCCCGCCTCACAGCAGGACTCACCACGGAAACAGCTTCGCCATCTTTGGCGGATGAGAGGATGATAGATTTTATTGGCCTAATTTTTGGAAGCCCGATCCACAACCCGCAACCGGCAACCAAAGGGCTCAACCGAGGAGCCTCTCTTTTATGATCCTACCAATCCTTGATAGTTATTGCCGCCTATCATCACCTGCCGACTGTCCAGAAGGATCGAGTCGGAAAGCAGAGGGTCACCGTAGCGTACAGGCGATGCAAATCGGCTTATTTTTCTATTTCCTTTTGCGCCGTGATTACGCCTTTCCCCTGCAGCATTCCATCCGTTTCCGGCAACAACAGGACAAACCGGAACGTGTGTATCGGACCGGCAAACCAGCTGCGGCTTTCCCCCGGTAACGAACCAGTAAAGTTCTTGAAATACCTATTTCTTTAACGATGGTTTATGAACCTTCGATTTTCTTCCATTTTCTACCACTGACTTCATGCGTATATTGCTTTTTCATAGTTTTTTTTATCTTGTCTGTGCTTGGTTTGTCCTTTGGACTTTGTATGTTCAAACATAACCAAATTTAAATAGTCTAAAATAATTCAATACATTCCATAGGATGACACAATTTCAAATGTAGGATATCAGTCAATCATTTCAACAGTGTAAAGTGAAAAACTGTAAGGTATACTTTTTCCCAGTTAGAGTTTTATTAAAAAGCACAACAATGCTTCCGATACAATGCTACCCCTTCTTTCGTAATATTTAAATTGCACGTATCATTTTGCTAGAATCTTCATGATCCATATTTCTCTGATACAATGTTTTCACATTTGTATCGAAGGAACCAACGATTCAGCAATTTCTTTAGCTCACCCAGTGTTGAGGCATTATACAGCATATCCAGATTATCTTCGCCCAAGCCCATGATTATGTAGTCTACCAACAGCTCCTCTGGAACTTTTGCTTTCAACGATAGTTCAGTCATTTCTAGGACGTACTTTTGGATCGTTTCTCCTGGCTGGCGGGTCCGTTTCTTCAATTCTAGATGCGCCGCACAAGTAACAACGCTGCTGCCAAACTCTTTCAACAGATCCTCTTTCAGGTCCTCAAAATCAAACACATGTACTGTGCGCAGAAATAACTCAGCTGTACCACGAAGCAAATGGCGAGCAGCGTTCAGTTTCTTCTCTTTGCCCAGCTTCAACAATATGAAAGCACACTCCAGATCAGCCAACCACTTTTTCACACCATAGTCGTCGTCACCCGTGAATGGTTTTACCATTGTTTCAATACTAGCAACATCGTAGCGAGCCTCTAGCTCTTGCACCCGCTCCACCAAACTCTGGACAACCTTGTTCAGCTCGTTTAGACGCTTCGAAATAGTTCTCCTTGAATTTTCTTGAGCTTTATCTCCATCCAAATCAAGTACCGTTTCGGATTCTGCGGGTTCCATTATGTATCGACTTAAATGAGATAATCTTCCAAACGAACAGTCTCCAAAACTTAATACTCAAACTTACTTCTTCGGGTACCCGGTGGTAAATGCCATACGATCTATGCGAGTGTTTCTTTTTATATTAGCAATAGGTGACTACTAGATAGATATTCACAATTTTGCCAAATGTACTAAACGCACTGAATTCTTCTTCTTATGTGGCTCAACATCCCCAAGTGGGACTAGGCCTCTCTCCGTAGAGAGTTACTGTGACCGAAGGACGGTAAATTATAGATCGGTGGTCAGCCGTTCGTAATACCGGGGGGTGCCAGATTCGGGATTCGAACCCACACCTATGGCGTGGTGTTTTCTAGCGCTACCACTGCGCCATGGGCACCCCAAAACTGGACGGCACTGAATTAACGTGGATAAAATATTTGATAAATAAACTTCCCCAATCAGTTAGATTCTAAGCGCCCAATTTTACAATTGTCCGTCCATACGTTTAGAGGCACGTTTGTCAAGAAAGAAACACAACAGATATTTACACCATATTGTAAATCCGCGGCCAATTTATCCATATCGTACCATGTTCTGTAAATGAATTAATTATTTGAAAGTGCAGGCAGAAACGGGGCAATCCTTGAAAGGGAAAAACCCGGAACCATTGTTAATTTGCATCGGGAATCTTGTATCTTCCGGATCGGGGGAAGGAAAGCAATTTAGGGTTTTTAAAACAAAGACAATCATGATGAACAAATCTTAGTTAGCGAAAAAAATATATTAAAGACACACGTTATCCTTTGACAGTACAATAATATGTATTCTTCAATCGCAATCTCAGCTTAAAGTTCGAATATCTATCGGGGGTAAACTCTCGTCGTCCCA
Organism: Anopheles sinensis; assembly: GCA_000441895.2. NCBI lineage: Eukaryota > Metazoa > Arthropoda > Insecta > Diptera > Culicidae > Anopheles > Anopheles sinensis. The sequence goes on along the minus strand of KE525239.1, from coordinate 524,809 downwards.
ATGCAATCCAATCATTTAAAGTGAGTTAAGGGTCAATCACTTATGTTCGCCTTTTTTGTCAATATCGCCCGGTCAAGTTGCTTCCTGGAGCCGTTTATCATACGTGCCGTATATGCCGATGGAAAATAAATTGCACATCAGTAACCAATTGGTGACGAAGTGTTGCTTTCTTACGGCAACATTCGTCCCCTAGCATGATCCGTTCTTCTTGGCTGATAACACTGTCCAACTGCTGTTGACTGTATCAATGCAAGGGAAGATGATGTACCACTGAACCGAGAAAAGGCGGGCGAAGGATGAAATCCATCTTGTCCAACCCACCATGGAGCATCATCATCATCGGGTGCGATGGTGTCATAAAAAAATAATAAAAATTGAATTACTGCCACTGACCCGACGGGGGAAAACACATTTTTCTCGCGCAGCGCAAGGAGAGATTCAATTTTGCTAATTTTATAAGGCTTTTTGTTGCCTTTTCCTTCTCCATTACACACAGGTCTTGCAATTGCCTTCTATATCATCAATATCTTCGTTGAAACATTTGAAATCGTTTTTCAGACTGCCGGTGCTAAAAGAAATATAACGCGGCGCGGAGGCTAGATCAGAAGCTGGCAGTATATCAACAGTATGTAACTCACGCAGCAGCCATAGATCGTTAATCCACAAAAAACAGAAAATAGTTTGAAAAGAAGTAAACTTACCAATTACCTAGATCGGGAAATCACACCAGCTGAGGAGAAAACTTTTCACTTCACTAGAACCATCAATGGTAGCGCAAAACTGAAACACGCGATCTGCATTGTTATCCGACGGAACCGCACCTTGACGAGTCTGCCTGGTCCGGACACTCCAATTACATCAACCCGACCCGACAGCGCCATGCAGAGGGGGATGCTGGCAAAACTGTGCTTAGATAAGAGCTCCAGGCGTGAGTTGTGTCGTGCTAATCGCGACGGCATGTCCGGTACAATTTATGATGCACTGGGCACGATACCTGCTGCCTGGTCACAGGTTTTTGGGGAGCGTACGTCGAGCACCGAGTGTTGCAGACTGATTCATCCCACAACGGTGGTCGACACCTGCCACAGATGACATGATTCACATCCGGATGATAGGAATTGAGTTTGGCAGACAGATAACGCACTTCAAACACACTTATCAGATCCATCCGACCGTCTGTCTAGGTCAACCCGAACACCCTGATGCAAGACGAGATGGAAATCAACTTACGAACGGCAAAGAACTAACAAAACGATCCACCGGCACGGAATATAAGCAGCGATGTCTTGAAAACAGATTCACCGAATAAAGTGGCATTTCCACAACCAAAACATTTACCAAACCTAAACAAAAGCGCTGTCATAAGTGACACATTGCGCCAATGCTGGCAAGGTGCTAGCATATTTATTTTCTGCTGCTTTTTGTGATTTTCAGACCCGAAAACCGGCATTCACGAAACTGTGTAACTAAGAAGGAAGATTAGAACTGCTCAATCCGGTCTTCATATTATTCGTGAAAACAGGTATGGAAACAGAATCCACCTTCAACCTCTGTGGTTGCTAAGAAGTTTTCCCCATGTTGGTTATTGGGTTTTACAAAAAGAGTTGTTAAAGTAGTTGGTCAAATCTCTTTGGTAATTATTGCAATGCGTGAAACCAAACCTCTTATTTCTTTGCCATGTCCGCAGGAGCACCTAAAATAATCGGAGACATTTGCAGAGTACCCCAAGATGGATCGAAAAGCGGAGTTGGAACAAAAAAGGCTAGACTGCAGACCCTACGTGAGGAAAAAGAGCGGAGGCGAAGGGAGCGAGAACAGAAGCTTGAGGAACATGGGAAACTAGCCAATGCAAATTTCGCAACGGGCCAAGATTTGAATACGAAGAAGTTCTTTCCGCCAGCTGAGCCATTTATGTTTGAAGTACCACTTCTTTCGTCCATTAGCACGGCCAGCTCTGATGATTTCATCAACCATACGCCGAGTGGAAAAGTTGAATCCAGCATTGAACAGCTCGAGTATCGTCAGAAACCCGTCAACCTGAGCCTGGCGTCAGTTAACTATATCAATATTCCTCCCAAGCAAACTATCGTGTACTCGAAGCAAACGCAATGCAGTAGTAATTGCGTACAAACGTGTGGGGACCATCAAAGTGATAATGAGGAAAACGCATTCCCCCAAATTGGTTATGAGGTTAACTCGAAGAAACCACCTGGTATCCTTCACCATGCATTGCCAACGGTGATGGATGCCACCGTCATCACGCCTCAAGAACAGATAAAGGAAGAATCGAAGGAATTCAAAGAACTGTCCAATGAAGAGAAGGAAATGATTATGCTGTCGAAGGACTTCCAGCAGTTTCTGACGAAGGCGAGCAAGGTCATTGAACAAGCCCTTTCTGAGACGGCTGATGAGGACAATATTGAAGGCGAGGCAAAGGCGAATGATAGCATCAGCGAAAAATCTCACGCCCGCCTGTTATTGAATCGAATGTTGTACTGCGGCCATTGGTCAAAAGGCCGCTGTGTAACGTCTATCGATTGGTCTTCGTACTATCCTGAGCTCATGGTTGCGTCGTATTACACCAACCAGGATGAGAGATTACGTGGATATGATCCAGAAGGTGTTGTAGCAACGTGGAACACAAATTCCAAGAAACAAACACCCAAACAAATGTTTCACTGCCATAGCCGCATTATGTCCATGTGCTTCGTTAAGTTTCATGCGAATTTAATCCTCGGTGGTACCTACTCGGGTCAGCTTGTACTCTGGGACACCCGGGAGCAGAGACGCACCCCGATCTATGGTACACAGCTCAGCTTCAATGGGCACACACTACCAGTCATTTGCGTCTCGCTGGTTGGCACGCAGTACTCGCATAGCGTCATTTCGATCAGCTCGGACGGTAAGCTATGCAAGTGGAGCCTGGATATGCTTTCAAAGCCACTGGAGGTGATAGAATTAGAAAAACGCACTTCCCAACCCATCTCCGTCAGCTGTTCTGCAGTCATGCACTCGCAGGTGAAGAACCTCGTGCTTGGAAGCGTGGATGGGTGCGTGTACTCTGCCCACCAATATGACACCGGAGGCGCCCTCAACGAGACGTACAAGCAACACCTCGGTCCGGTCACAGCTGTCTCGGCGCATCAATCGGGATTTGACTTTGACCACCTGTTCCTAACCTCATCGATCGACTCGACGGTCAAGCTGTGGAGTTTGCAGGATAACAAATCGCTGTGCACTTTCGAAGGTTACTCTGACTACGTCATGGATGTGGCCTGGTCGCCCATCAACCCGGCACTATTCGCCAGCGTGAACGCTAGTGGGCATCTGAATCTGTGGAATCTCAACCAAAGTACCTATGAACCGGTGGAGTTAGTTGTGGTAGACGGGCAGCCGGCACTTAACCGCGTCCTCTGGACACCATGCGGCAGACGTATCACGGTTGGTGACGAATCAGGTCACATCTACGTGTACGACCTAGCGGACAGCGTCGCCAACCCGCGAAGTGATGAATGGAAAAAGCTTAACGCCGTGCTGCACGGTCTGAGGATGTACCAGACGAAAGAGTTCGATTAAATTTTCTTTGTATCCTAGTATATACCTTCATAATATGAATTCACACAGTTACACCTTGCTGTAAACATTCTGTTTCCTTTCTGTTATCAATAACTTAGGGTTCTTTCTAAAAATAAACACTTCATACAATTCGAAAATATATTCTCCATTCAAATTTATTAAACTTCAATTTGTTATACATTCATATATGTATGTAATAAAATATAATATCTATAAAATACATGTATATACTTTCAACAGACTAAACTGAACCCAATGTGATGGAATGGTCTAGGTTTGAGTTATAAATAGTTGCAATATCGTTCCGATGTCTTCCTTTTCGTGCAGGCCAAAGAAGCCACTTTGCCACAAATTTCCAAATCTCGGTGCAAATCTGGCCACCAACGCCGTAGAATCTCGACGAACGGAATACAAGTCCTGCTCTTGCTACTGTAGCTGATTACGTGTGATAAGATTTTCCTTATTCCTCGGATGGGAGATGTGATAGAAGGGATCGTTCATCGGACCAATTGGCCGACAGAAGGCCGTTTCTTCATCTGACGATCATCGTTGGTGTTTGCTGGGTCTCTAGACTTCACAGGCTGCTGCAGAAATTCGAGTGAAAATACTTTCGAAGTTTAAGTACAGTTTGTTGCACCATGAAAAACGGATTGCTGATTGAGTAGGAAAGTAGATCTGAAACATCATCTCAGCTTGGACGAAATATTTTCTCACAAAATACTGTAAAGCTGCTATCGTGAATGCTTTAATCGAGGTGAGGGTTCCCTGTTCTTCTATAAATAGGTTCCTAACAGGCCGTCCGGGGTTAATGATTTTGTTCACTATTAGTTTGCAACGTATACAGGTAAAGGTTTCTACTTTAGGTAAGTTTCGTTAGAATGTTTGTAATTTGCTCTAACTTTAAGTACGCACACAAATCCACACATTCTGAGGTGAAGAAAAGTCATTACCATATTCTAATCTCGCGATCTAACTCTCCTTGGTCGCAGGCGATTGTAATGCGAAATGAGAGCTGCTTCAGTAATGGACTTCGATATTTTACGGCCAAACAAGAGATGAAAGATACCCTCGTGCCTTTTGTGGGGTATTATTTGCATGCTACCTACTATCTAGGGTTTTCTCAGTCCAACCAATAATAGTTCGTTTACAACATCCAGTCTGCGTATTCTAAAATATGTTGTGAGTTTGCGAGGGAATCTTTTAAGTGACTTCTGAAGCTAAGAATACCTGTCGTTGAGTTGCTCGAAACGTTCGCGGGTAACGCAAACAAACACAGTCGCTGAAAATTTGGGGACCGCAAACAACTCTCGGTTGTTCAAGTCGAAAAAATCGCACACAAAGCATGCTTTGCCACATTTTTTTCTCAGTCCGCTGCTACTTTTACAAAGCTGTGAAAGATCTTCGCATAGCCTCCTATCCGAAATAATCGTCCCTTCAGCATATGCATGATCGTGTAATGAATGTTTGATCATCTTTTCTCGTCTGTGATTCAGTTTGAACGTTGATGATGGTTTTCTAATCTTGAATGATATTTCTACTTTTTTAAGAAGTTTTCCCATGTTCTATTCCGGCTCTTTCTAGTGTCTACCAGCCACACACAACAAATTGCATGTTATTTCTTTTCTGCTATTTTTTTTCTATTTGCCTACATGCTTACTACTTTTTAATTGTTTTCCTTCTTCTCTTCTTATATCATGGTTCCTGTGTATTCTGGCCATGTTTTTCATTCCATCTCATGTTGCTCTTCTCGTATGATTGTTCTTGTTCGTAACAGTTTTTGTTTGTCTATTTCTTCAACATTTTCATCATCTTCATTTTTCTTCCATTTATCCAATTAACGTCATAAGTCAGAAATCAATAATCCACCATTTGCTTTTCTTGTTTTCGTTTTTGTTTTCCTTAAGCTTTGCTTTGCATACGATCGCGCGAGAAGATTTAACGTTTTGTAAATAAAATCGAAAAATTGCGAAAGTGAACGATGATGACATGAGTTTGAAGAACGCAAATATATACTCGGATGAAAACGTTTAAGCGCAAATCAAAAATGTCAGGTAAGTAGACAACAAACACAACACAACTACAAAAGAACATCACAAGACAAAATTAAAAAAAAATGAAACATATAAGGTTCGTTCAGTTATTTCTAGAGTAAAAAAAGAAAAACACTCAAAACATAGAATGCAGAAAGATTTGAAAAGTGAGTAATTTGTTCAAAACTACATTACGTTGCTTTTTATGAGTGCATAATATTAATGTAAGCGACGAGTGTTTGCGTATTTATGTAATACAGTATTTTCGTATTTTCCAGAGATGAAGGTGCATATAGAACGTGTTTTATATGTTTGCAAACTGGTGAGTCTAGTGAAGTGTGGTTCGTTTTTTCTCTTTTCTTTTTTATAAAACGTTCAATCATACTGTTTTGAACTAGCAATAAAAGTAATGGTAATTTTTACTTATTACATAAATTATAAACCATTTCAAACAATAGCATTAACTAGCCAATTTGCAAAAGCAAATATTTTACTAGAAATTCTTCTATGGTGTAAATAAGTAGAACAACAAATCAGCTAGAAGTAGTTTCTTCGCCTTTGATAAAAATCAGCCACAATTTTTTCCAAACTCCGACCCTCGGCAAAAGTAAAAGAAATTATCAGTAATGGGAAACGTTATGATAAACCATTTTCCGGTGCAAGGTGCAACAACAATCATATACGAGATAGAGATTCGTGTATGCGATAATGGGTAGAATATTGCAAGTGTGAAGGGCGCTTCCCTTTTTGTCCATTACTTTTTTTAAACTACATGCTTTTCTGTGCAACTTGTGTAGTATCTGACGTTAGTTGTTTTCGAGTGGTGTAAATCTATGGTAATGTGTAAATATGTTAAATTTGCTTATGTGTGTTGAAATTTACTAACATTTTGTGTTGGTGTTACCGGTTAGGTGACTCGATTTTCGGGCAGCTTCCAGCGAATCCGGAAAACACCTCGTGCAGAGTGGTGCAAGCGATAGATGAAGGACAGCGTGGTGCTGATAGAGTGGAGGTGCAAAGATAATACTTGTAACGTTTCCGTCGTGGAATGTGGAATGGAAAAGGGACGATTCTGCGTTTTGCAGTCTCGAGTAACAGGTCGTTCCCCCGACACAGAGAGGGGTTGGAATAAACTAAAACTCACGATGAGTGACCGATGAGGAATGTATGGTAAAGTAAAATTGTCTCAAATCTACTCGAAAAATATACCAACACAAAAAAAGTAATCATTTACTTAAATACACTAAAGGGAAGGAATGTAAAAATACTGCATTGGAAGACTTGGGAAGTCGTCCAATCCGACGACTTCTGGGAGCGGGTGCGGATCAGGCAACAGAGAAATTGCATCCGGGAAGGGCAGTTCGCGGGCATAAAACAAATCCGAGAACGCGTGAGAAAAAACGTGGGAAGTAAGTAAGGCAGAAACTGAAAGTTAAAATCATTTCCATACTGAACCGAACTGGAACGCACGGACCGCGATTGAAACGTTGGCTGGCATTTTGCTTTTTTTCGTTTTTGCTTTCGGCGCTGTTTCGCTTGGGAGGGTGGTTGGAGGTGGGCGTTAGATCGATCGAATTTAAACGACAAACCGCTCGGCGTTGGCCGCACCGTCGATCAACTCCAGCAGGGCGTCCAGGCGGCGGTATAGGTCCGCAAAGCGCTCATATTCATTTCTGCTTATGACTAAACATCCTCATTCCATTATTATGTCCGGCTTCGCAAGCGATAACATCTTACCGCTGCCGGTGGTGCCACTGCTGGCCGATCCTGTCACTTCCGGTGGTGGTGGGCCGCCGCCGGTGGATAGTGCGGCCGAGCGTTCATCGAACGGAGCAGCGGCCCCGACGAGGGACGAGTCCTGCATGGGCAGCGGCTTGGCGACGCCGATGCGCACCACACCCTTCGGGGCGCCCTTGAGCGCCTGCACGGCCTGATCGAGCGATGCGTTCTCGAGGATCGTGTCGTTCACGAACAGCAGCCGGTCGCCGGGAATGAGCCGGCCGTCGAGCTGCGCCACACCACCCGGCACCAGGGAGCGGATCACGATCAGCGTGTCGTTCGGATCGAGCGGATCCTGATAGTCTAGGATGGAGAAGCCGAGGCCTCGTTCGCCCTTGACCAGCTCGATTATCTGCGGCTCGGAACTCCACATTGCCAGGCCCGTCAGCGGTTCCAGGCTGCGTGATTTGATTTTCGAGAACCCGTCACCGACGCCTCCCACGCCAACACCGGCCCCGTTGGTCGTGGCCAGGCTGCCATCCGATTTCGCCTTGACCAGGCGCTCCGACGGCGTCAGACTGCCCCCGTGCAGCTGCTGATGATGGTGATGGTGGTGGTGCTGGTGGCTCGCGGTACTGTTGCTCCGCTTGGCCGCGTCCGCCTCAAGCGAGCTGATCAGCTGCTCCTCGGTGAACCGCAGTAGATCGGGATCACCGCGCGCACACACCATGCACACGTCCTGCGGCAGTTCCTTCAGAATGGATACCACCTTCAGGTGGTTCATACCGAGCAGTCGCTGTCCGTTGACCTCTGAAAGTACGCCGAGAAGAATAATTTGTAAATAAATTGAACCCGACTGAAAGAGAGCCTCAAGTGTGTTTGAGTTTTAGCGTACTGTTATGCCTGAGAAGGGTTTGGTCACGGCTCAACTATAGTAGCAATACAGCAAATTTATTCTAACTTGTTGGAGATTAATGTGTCATGGAAAATGGTTGTTACATGAACAGTGACGGAGAGGCACATCAAATATCAAAAACACCAAAAGATAGTCAACAAATCAATTGAAAGCACCCGTTTATAGATTCAAAATATTGTTAAAAATGACGACGTTATGCATTTGTAAAAGAACGTTAAAAAGACCACCTAAAAGTATTCGTTCAAGATTCCAAAGCAATGCATTCTAGTGATAATTAAGTGATAGAACTACGTCAAAGTTTCATTCCACTTCGAGAACTTTTGCATGTGTCCAACCATGTTTATTTTATACTCTGACTATCTAGGTGCCTGAAAAATGCACAAATTAAGCCTTTTGATCAGTTTTTTTTTAACCAAAATGCCACTCAACAAGATATTGCAACGTAAGCCCAGGTTATTGGTATGTGATCCCATGTAAAATAGTTACAAGAAATAGGACTAGCCGTCCTATGGTCATGTCCTACAGAGCAGAAAGTTATAGGCCAAGTAAAGAATAAACAGACACAGAAAAACCTTACAGACCGAGGACACAATCTCTCAACGAGGATCTTTATAAAAAACCGTCCAAAACTGACTTAGTAATTACATGACGCTCCTAAAAGGTACGAGAGTACTAATACCAACCGGAGAATTGCTCACAAGAACAATCTGTAAGGTTTAATTGCCTCAAACAAGCCTATCTTTTCAAAGGTATACATGATCAAGGAACTGTGGTAAGCAAATGAGTATGATATGAAGTCAAAGGAGGTAAGTTGTGTTATTTGACTAGGTTTAAATTGTTCTATTTGCGGCTCATAGAAGCTGCATTATGAGTGGAAACCTGATTCGATGCCGGAGATGCACCATTTGTCCCCGTCCAATTTAACAGTGAAGTACGATGAAGGCTCCGTTTTATGGGCATATAAGACACGGCCATTTTTGCCGTCCAATTACTGTCAAAATGTGGAATTGGACTTGCCCGTTCCTCATTTTGGCAGTAATTGGACGGCAAAAATGACAGATAAAGTCCGTGTCTAATATGCCCATTACTAAGGAGTTCAGTGGATGCTAGATGAATTCAAACTATGCAGTTCAGCAACCGCGGACAAAATGAGTTATTTTAACATTCTGAAACATGACCAATAACCGATTGTTTAGAAAATGATTTTACTTTGTGGCTACTGCCTTCAGCAGGACAACGATTTAAACCTCACTTGGTACGTCGTATGTCCCTAAGAAGTTACTTGAAAAACCTTCCCCAAATCAATGGCACATTCAGTGCAACTCCATTGACAAGGTACAAAAGAGAATTGAAAACCGCGATGCAGGATTTACAAGCCTACTTTTCTTTTTATCTCACATATCATAAACGCTAGCCGTCCAAAGATAAAGCAAAGACTTACCTAGAAGCTCGTCGCCAGATCGAAGCAGCCCGTTCTGTCCAACCGGACCCTCTGGCAGTATCGAGCGGATGTAGTGATGCGGTCGGACCTCCTTTCCACCCTCCACGTCCACCGTGCCTTCGAGCGAAATGCCCAACCCACTGGAGGCCGCAAATTTGCGTATGTTCGCGACAATAATCTGCACCTCCGGTCCCAGGATGGTTGTCCACTTTTTCACGATGTACGCCGTTTCGGCCGCGTCATCGTCGGCGTCGTCATCGTTGATGCGCTCCTCCGCCAACGCGGTGCTGCCGCCCTTCAGAGAGCTACGTAGTTTCGGCCCACCGGCATGCTTTGCAATCGCGGCCACGTTGGTCGCGTCGAGCAAAACGTCGCTGGCGGAAACTTCCGTAACGTCATGTAGCAGCGGGGGAACGATCGACGCTTCCTTAATCTTCTCCCGGTACTCTTGCTGGCTATCGATGGAATCCTTAGCCCGTGTCAGTTTCTTGTGACCCATAACGACCGACGCGGAACCAACATCGCCGGGCGGTTGGTGAACACCATCGTCCGGATCATCACCGTACCCCTTCATGCCCTCCAGGATGGTACGCTGTTGCGCTTGCGGAGGCTGCTGGTGCTTTTCGGTGAGCCCACGTGGCAGAATGTCGAGGATGTTACTGCCGTACTTGGACAGATCCGTTGGCCCGAGTGGTGGTGGAGGTGTGGCCGGTGTCGGTGGCTTCATCTCGTTCGCCGCGATCGCCTGCTGCAGCTGATCGTACTTGGGTCCGCGAAGGTACCGCTCGAGGCAAAGCTTCACCACGTGACCGCTTTGCTTGAGCACATCGACCGCCTGATGGTTGGAGAACCCGTGCAGCGATTGACCGTCCACCTCGATGATGCGATCGTTCACCGCAATCTTGCCGCTCAGATCCGCCGCACTACCCGGCGATACACTCTTCACGAAAATGCCGGACAGTTCCTCCTTCTCACAAACGTACCCCGCGATCGTGATGCCCAGTCCGTTCTGGTCCTTGCGCAGCTCCACCGTAAACACTTCCGTCTCGGGGAAATCAGCTAGCGGGCTATCCTCGCCGAACGGATTCTCGTCCAAATCCTTCTCCAAGTTTACGATCGAATACACGCTATAGATATCGCTGAAGCCCGAATCGGCCAGATATTGCTTCAGCTTGAGTGGATCCGCTAGCAGCACCGTTGGTACGATCGCGGAATGATCATACTCATCGCCACCACCGACCGATCCTCCCGGACCCGTGAGCGAATCGATTGGACGAGCCACAACGAGCTGCACGTGCGTTCCGGACTGGCGCAGAACGGACGCAACCTGCTCGGATACCATCTCGTGCAGGTTAACGTCACCAATCTGCAGGATCTGATCGCCACTCTTGAGCCGACCGTCACGATCCGCCACGCCACCAGCGAGGATCGTTTTCACGGTTACACCCGTTGTCCGAGCGCCGATGATGCCGAAGCCCAGTCCGGTTCCATCGTTAACCAGCTCGATGTCCAGGATACGTGACCAATCCGCCGGTCCGACGGTACCTCCAGCGGCAATGATCGTTTCCGGGATCGATTTCGGCGAATCCGCACCGTACTGACCACCCAGTGGATGCTGGTGCTGTTCAGCTTCGGGGAGATTCTTGTGATGGTCCTGAAAAAGGTGGCGGGAATGGTGAAGATTAGTGTTTGTGGTGAACAACCATATAATGATTCGTGTTGGCAAATCTCCTTTAAATGTGATACAATGTATGTCACATTTTCGTTACCTCAAACAACGACGAGGGGTCATTGTTTATCTTCATCGATCCGTTCAACAACTGCTGCGCATCCAAGGGCTGTGCCTGCGCCATCTGTTGCTGCAAGGCCACCATCGGTACCTGCCCCACGCCGAGCAGCTGACCGTGCGGATCGAGCAGCTGATTGAGTTTCGGCTGTGTCACCACCAGCATGCCCGGTCCGGGGCTTCCCGGGGAAATCTGCGCCGAGGGAACGCGCTGCTCGTCCTGGTAGTCGGCATCGAACAGGTCCGTCCCGGGCGGCACATTCAGCACCAGCTCGCCACTGTTCGCGATATCGAAGTCGCCCGGCAGTATCGACGGGTGCTGCGTTATCTGGTGGTTCAGCTCGGACAGCGAGTCTTGGATTTGGACGATGTTCCGAAACACGGGATCCTGCAGCAGATCGATCACCAGCTTCAGGTCGTCGCTGACATTCAGCTGCAGCTTGTTCGGTTCCATCTCCTCGACCGTCTGCTTAATGATTTCGATTTGCTTGAGCGCGTTCGAGACATCGCTGGAGAGATGCATTTTTGCAATCGAACACGGATCGAGGGGGTAGCGATCCACCCTTTCTACAACATAAAACCACACGTCACGCTACCCAGCGGGTTTACACTCGGGCATTCAAACAACGGTCGCTCGGAATGGTACACAATCGTTTCGGAAAGATATTTCACGACAAGCTTTATCTCGATCCGCCTCCGTTTCTTTCTGTTCCTGGTATGACGAATCTTTGATGGAAAAATTCTTCTGCTAATTTATGTTTACGTCAACAAACCAGCAACAACAAATGACAAACCTGCTGGTTGACAGCTGTCACCCTACAATTGATCTAGATCAGTTGGTTTGTTGACTCACCTACATTCTTTTACACTGCTAGCCATAAACATAGGTGCACCTAAATTATTTATTCGTTTAGTTAAATTCAATTTATTGCGTTCGCGTTGATTTTTTATGAATTAGAGCTTTGAATTTATACACTTTCAATCAAATAAAAGATTGTTAATGATGAATAACCGGAAGCAAATCGTAGAAAATCCAGATCAGAATTCCCATTTTCTCCCGATGAAATTGATGGTACCCGATGGTAAATGATTTTTGCCATGAATACATACATCCTTACAATACTGTCAGCATGCTAGGTTCCAAATAAAGATGCATATTGATTTCTTTCGAAATATTACTCCATTTTTTCTTTCAATACCCTTTTCGAAAGCATAATTAAAGTTGCATTATTAAACTTTTCCTGCACATAAGCTGCAATCCGCATCATCAATAGGGAACGTGAATACCAGAACCATCTCGACGGGAAATCTCTATTCAAAACAAACAAACTTTGGAAATATGCTATCAACCATACATGATCGCTACTGCGGTTACGTAACCGATCGCGTTAGTTCTCGGTGACCTACAAAAAGGGTGCAAACAAAAAAAGCGTATTCTAGTATCTTCTTCCCACTGCTTAGCGGCGCGTGTCGCCACAACGTAGAGCCTAACACAATGCGATAACAACGATAGATTTGTTGACAAATACGCTGAAAAAAAAGGGGAAATAAGCAGTTGTCCTTGGAATCACATGTTCATACATAGGTATGTTTTCCCTAACGGGCAAACGGGCGGACAATGACCAAAATGTGACCTACTTACTTGCACAGACCCCACCCAAAACTAATTCCCCACCCACCCATGTTAAATAAAATAAATTGGTTTTTTTTTCATAATAAGCTTTTAGGAAACTTTTTTTATTGGACAGGTGTTTTCAATCACTATACATTCGTAACGTAATCCGGTTATCGTAGTACATGGAAAACGATAGTGACACGTGGCAGGTACTTAAAACTAAAATCTAAAATCAAACCGTATCGAAGATTTCTTCGTACTAGAACGTACCAATTAAGTTTAGGTGTAGTAGTAATTAGTTATGCTTGTTGTTTTCTCTCTCGATCCTTACGTAGATGTGAAGACGTTCGATCTTTAGTTTTTTTTCGTCTTCCTCTACTATGATCGGCTTCAAAACACTTGCCCCACGAGACAGTGTGGAAGCAAAACCACCAGGGGAGGAGGCAAGGAGACAGTTTGGAACCGACATTTTTCCGGAAAAGGCGTGCGCGCACCAGAATGTGTGTGCGCGCGCGCACATGAGATAGGTTCCAGATTGTTCCGCGCACGCCAATCAGTCTTTTCGTATGATACTGTAAAAATTAGCCCCGTGGCGACGACGCACACCTTGCAAACGACGCTCGTATATGATAAATCCTCCCGTCGTGGTCCGGCCATCACACTGTGTTCAACTGCTTTGCGGGACATGTGTTTTGCTCGAGTGTGGTATGCTTCTGCTTTATGAACAACAATGCAACGTAAAAAGTATCATCACGGTCAGCTAAAGTAAACTCTTAAACAAACATAGCATAAATAACACGCTTTCTTTTTACGCAGGCCCTCCTCTGCCCAAGGGCACCAACACAAACTATAAAACGATTTTAGTTACCCATTCCCTAATTCTCTCTTTTATCTCCTCGGATCTGTTTTTCCTATGTACAGACGGTTTTCCGTCGATCCCCAAAGAATTTGTCTACTTATTTGCGACAGGTTTACCGCGTGAATGGAAAACTTACTAGCTGTGGGAAACCCGTGGTAGTAGTTTTCCTTTTCGCAAAAACTAACAGAATCGTTTGTCTCCTGCCGTTCCTGCCACTCCACTATTCCGTTATCCACTAGTCCTCCCTGTCTGCTCTTTGATATACTTTGGATAGTAAAACAATGCACATGGATACGCTATGTACACAAATCGACCGAAATCCGTACACCACACTTCTTCTTGGACCGTTCCGTAACAACACTGCGCGCCAACATTGGTAACTGATTTCGGGAACATCACAAATTTCGCTCGCGTCTCCTCGTCTCTTCCAATTGCGTTGCAATTTTCCTGGCTGGAAAAAATCTATCCTGGCTCAATCTGCGGTCTAGGAACCGCGCGAACGTTCCATCCGATATTTAAACGCATGATGACGATGATTTCGTTCGAACTTCATCCGGAACTCACCCCAGCAGATCTCACACGTGTTCATCTTTGAGTGTCTCTTTCGCTCAACGCGAGTTCCACGAATGTTGATTTTCCGCTTCTAGAATGTTCTCTCCCGTTGTCCGTCAGCTGGCTGCATCGAGTTTTCTTACGTGACCGAGGGCACAAATGCATTCACCCAAACAGACACGGGATTGAGCCTTTTGTCCGTTTTCTGGCCCCTTTTGGCGGTTGGTACGGGGGTGAGGAGGGACAGGGGAATGCGATAAACATCCCGTGCGGACACGCTGCGATGTCCTATTGCGCGCACACAATCGCTTTGCACATTGAGCAAATGTGGAACAGTCGAGAACACACCATGCGTCATAATAACCGATGGGGAATGGGAAATGCTGCTGCTGCTGCTGCTAATTTACGATGGTCGAGAGAAAGTGTACCGCGTTGTGTTGCGCGTTGTGTGGGGCGGCGTGGCGGGGCCGAGAAGAACGCGGCAGGTGTTTCGGTGGGAAATTTACGACGGATCCATCGGTAACAGGTCGGCCAGTATTTCCCGCGTGCTCGCGTCCACCTGGTCCGGGAAGCGAATGTCGAACGCCACCAGCAGATCTCCTTTCCGGCTCGGTTCCTTGGGAAAGGGAAGACCTCGATTCTGCAGCCGCTTGACCGTGTGCGGTTTCACGACCTCGCCGATCGTTGAGATGGTAAGCGTCTCACCGCTCAGCGTCGGAACCTGCACGACCGTACCGCACAGCGACTGCCGGAGGGAAATCTTGGCCGTGAACCGAATGTCGCTGCCCTCGCGCTTAAAGTGCTGGTGTGGCTTATCGCGGATGATGAACACGATGTCGGCCGGAATCTTGCCCGGAATCTGGTCGCCCTCGCGCGGGAAGGTGATTTTCGTGCCCGCCTTCCAGCCCGGTTTCACGTTGATGTTCAGTATCTTCTCCTCCTTCCGCGCCGACCCGTCGTGGCCCATGACCATTTTGGAGATTTTCATCTTCTTCTGGCAGCCCGAATTGACGTCCTCCAGCGACACGTACAGGTCGTGCTCGATCGGTGGATCCTGGCTCTTCTGCTTGCGCTGCGGCGAACCGTGCACGTTGAAGGACTGCGAGCGGAACGCTCCACCGGGGAACCCGCCCATACCGCCGCCACCGCCGCGCCCATCGAACCCGAACGGATCGCCACCGTCCATCTCCTGGTGGAAGATGTGCGCCCCGCCGTCGTTGCCGAAGAACACGCTGAACGGATCGCTCGTGCCGAAGAACTGTGCAAACGTGGCGCGCGGATCGCCGTGGAAGTTGTACTGGAACTGGCCCGACTGACCCGGACCGCCCATACCGCCCGCGCCACCCTTCAGCCCATCCTCGCCGTATTGGTCGTAGATGTCGCGTTTCTTCTTGTCCGACAGCACCTCGTAAGCCTCGGCCACCTCCTTGAAGCGCTCCTCGGCCTGCGGGGACTTATTTTTGTCCGGGTGATATTTTAAAGCCAGCTTACGGTACGCCTTTTTGATCTCGTCGTCCGTGGCCGTCTTAGACACGCCTAATATTTTGTAGAAATCTTTTGCCATTTTCAATCTGCTTCTAGACTAGTTTTCAGCACTTGTCCTCACTCCGTACGATTATCGATTCCAGAATGTTCCAGTCCCGAACGCACTACGTGACTACGCGCGTGTTACGCTCACTCCACAATAATGCAGTCTTTGCTGTAGTTACAATTTGTCTTTGAATATCCGTTTAAAACAACACTTTTAATTTATCCAACTGTACTGATCACAAACTGTTCATAGTATCGACAAGTACACGTCCACCTTGAGTTTTGCACTGTTTGCTACGTTTACGTAAAACGAAAATTGCTACGGGCTTCGTCTAGTTTCAATAAACTCCCGTGTGATGAATGAAATAACAACCTTCTTGCTCTGTTGCATTTGCTATTTTGCAGCCCGTTTGAACCACTGACGGAAGCTTTATAGAGTCGCTGTCCCTTCTCGAAACAGAGATCGAGATGTTTCTAGAAGAAAAATGTACCAGAACTGCTCCGGCTAGTGTTGGCCAAATCCGGATTCGGAAGATTCGGAGACTCAATCCATGTCGGATTCTATAGGATTGGAACTCATTTGACGGATTTCATTTAGAGTTGATTCAATTATGAGTTGATTTCGTTGAGAAGACGACTCAACCGCGCGTGAATATTTGATGGTTTTTGTTTTTTTGGTAAAATGCCGTTGACTCATATCGTCTCGCGTTTGAGTTACATTATACATTATCTTCTTTTTGGCGTAACGACCTCTTCGGTCATGCCTGCCCTCTGAAGGGCTTACTAGACTTTTTCCCTTATGTACGTGGATAGTCACTCCTCTCGTACAGGGCAGGGCCCGGTCTCGGTTTGGATTCGAACCCACGCCGTCGAGGTCATAGGCCGAGTTTCTAATCGGCGCTACCGCTCGGCTATCGCGGACCCCTAATTATACATTATATTTGAGACATTATAAATTGGGATTCGCATTTGAGGATAGGTTCGATGGATTTGCATTCCTGCAAAGATCTGATTTACACACCTCTAGCCCAGACGCCCTACGTTTATATTGTAGCGTTATAGCACGGTTAAGCATCTGAAGCGCAGAACCAATCCAGATTTAAAAAAAATTGGAATTACATTTCAAATCAGTTTCACGTGAAACCAGTTTTGCAACCCTCTCGATTCCTCTTTTTCTTGGCTAATTTTTTAACTTAAAACATGTTTGCGCTCCTGAATCTTAAGGGAAAATGGTAAAAATAATCAAGTTCATTCATAAAACTCTTCCTAGCACAATCTAGTACTACACGGTTGATGCGTCTTCCCGCCTTCCATCAAATTACACCGCCATGTTTACAAATAGTGCAGTTGTCATTATCAACAATCAGCGCTAGTGATGTTCTTATCTTGAACTCGCTCCAACCGTGTTCCTTTGCGATTCCCTACTCTTTAAAAGATTTTCTATACCATATATACGTTAAGTTGTATGTTCATTATATAACGGTGTTTATGATGAACTACTCATTTCCAAGGGCCTATGCGATTCTTTAAAAGAGACACTAGCCCCCATTTCTGCGTTCGGGATCATCACCAATTTGCGCCGGATCGGTTCAGGGTCCTATTTCCCAACGCTACATTGCAAGTGTGCTGGTATGCACGCAAAAGGTGGCGTAGAAGAAAGCAATAGGAAAGGAAGAGCTTGAAGCACGAGACGAAGCGCAAAAGCAAGCAAACCTCCTTTGCTAGTTCTGCTCGGCGTGAGGAATTGTCATATCAGTCGTCGACGTCGTGTGGTTTGTTAATGGTCGTTCGAATTCCCGGTCTAGAATATTACGGCTCGTTCGCTTGGGCGTAGTGTGTGAATAGGGGTTGAAATCCTCAGCTTCCCTCCTCCCAACCCGCCGCGGAACTGCCGTGTGTGAACTGCATTTGTGTTTTTTTGCCGTGCCAGCGGGTTTGCTGATTCGGCCATTGTAGTGTGTGGTCCAACGCGTCGGAATCCGGTGTCGTCGCAGCCGGAGTGCTGCAGCGCACGATAAATCTGTGCGTTTATCCAACTGTACGTGCATTTTGTGTTCCCTGCCGCAGAACTAGAACAACAGCCGGAGCACAAGTGAGTTGTACGCAGAAACCCAACCCCCGTGCTCGAGGAGCGTAAGAAGCATCGGGGGAAGGCAATTCCCGAAAGGGGCCTGTATACCTATTCACGTTTTCTTTCTAATTTGTTTCCGCCTGCTCGTAGTTTTTTTTCCGCTTACCGCTGAAGAATACACACTCGCTCTCACACACATACATTGGACCAATCTTTGCGTTTTGTTGCTTCCTTCGGTTAAGGTCCAGAAAGTACCCCCATCTCTTGCCCAGCCCCCCGGTTCCAAATCTTGAGCTGTTGGTGTGTACTACGTGCATTTAGAAAGTACCATTTTCCACCTTCATTTGCTCCTAGCTTTTGTATACGTTTTGCGCTGAAGATGGAAGGTATTGAGCGATCCTACGCAATCGATTTCATACCGTGGCTAGGGCGTTAGAGACCAGGTATGCAAAGGAGGAAAACCCAACCGGACGGTCGGTCAGCCCTTGTCGTGGCATAGTTAGAACACGCTCGGCGGATGTGGGGGCGGCGTGCAAAAGGCGAAATATTCAGTGACGTTTTATTTGGTCACTGCAGTGTGTGATACGCGATAGCACGACCAGTGGCCGGTGGTGCTTCTTTTCGATGTAACATTTTATTTTTATTTCCTCCTCGAACGCGACCTCCTTTACCTCGCATGGCAACACAACTTTCTGATCCTTTTTTTTCTCCATTACATCGTTCGCCGCTTGGTCGTTCGCTGCTTGTGCTGCGGTCAAAATTGGAGAATTGGAGCCAGCGCTGAGCTGTCAAAATGACGTCCAAGCAAGCTGCTGAAAGTGGGGTAAAAATCGAAGGGAAAAACAAATTTGCACCCCGCGAAGAATCATATCGGAAAAACCATACCTGTGTGAAGAAAAGCCGCATAGGAAACGTTTTACCAGGGGGAAAATGACAACATGAAATAATGTCGTTCGTGTTTCTGTGTGTCTAGCTCAAGTTGAGTGCGTGAGAATTGAACTTTATGATAAATTCCAAGAATCGCAATGAAGTAAGCAATGCAGTGAACGCTAGTATGATGAAAGGATTTGTTTAGTGTATTCCGAGACCTAGAAAAACTCGAGCAAGTATGTGCTGATTCCAGGTATGCGAGACTTTCGCCACGTACATTTCATTTGTAATTCGTATTCAATATGATCTACGCACTTCCGATTGGTGCGCTTGCAGGTCATTCGTCGGGCCACCAATAATTTTCCCACCCCCGAGAAAGTGCTAGAAACATCTTCCTGTTGAAACGCTACAAACTGTGCAGATTGGACCATCTTTCCATATCAGTACAGTTTTGCAAAGAAAAAGTTCACAGCAGGTGGCAATGATTCCACGAATGCAACCTGTGTGTGCGTCACGGTTGGCTATGTGTGTGTGTGTGTTGTTGTTGTTGTTTATATTTGCATATGGATGCAGGCAAAAGTTAATGCACCATCCACAAACTTGCATAATGATAACATTTTCGTTGTTCGGTGCACAGCTTAATTGTATTTTTGTTACTGGATTGATTCCCTTTAAAACAGCGTTCCAGGCGAACGTTGACCTTTCAAGTAATTCATTTTGAGTTCGCTTCAAACAATGCCCATTTAAATCGTTGGTTTTAGTCAACATTTTGTGTGGAACCATAATGAATCCATCCATGGCTCAAAGATAAACGGATGAAGGGACGGAATATTGTTATGATATCGCAGATGGATTCGTTTAAAAAAATTATAAGGGCTTCTCCCGAACCATCTATGAAGATTAAAAATATATTTCATCCTAGTGAGTAATTCGTCAGGTTGTTTTAGAGGTCATATTCGTTCGCATTATCCTTATCTTTGTAACGCGTTAAGGTTTTTAATTAAAAAAAAACATTGTCTGGGGAAGTGATTGTGTCGAATGATGAAGATGGAGTACAGTCTGTTTGAATGCCTTTTTACAAAGATGCCTTTTCAAATCTGGAGTTTGGAAACGTTTTTTGTTAAATTTATTAAAGGTAATGTTTTCACTTAGATTGCTAGCCATATTTTGCGCAAACAAGTTGATTGATGCTTCAAAAGAAAAATATTTACGGAAAAGCTTGCTCAAAAATGAATAGTAATTGTCCCATCTTTCATCCTCCATTAAACGCTGAAAACCATTGGGAAATGAAAATCAAAGTAAAATGTAAAATAACATGTCCTTTGCGTAGCGTTTATTTTTATTAACGACATGAAACGACGAGTCGTCATACTACCCCCCACACCCCTCTTGCAGAAAATCCCCCCGCTTTAGACTTTGCTTTCTTTTCCGGTATGAAGTGCGACAGAAGATTGCCAATGGCTAGCAGTATTCTAATGATTCAACAACTTCCCGGCGATCATGTGACGGAACGAGACACGACTCTTACGGCCTTGCCATCGGTCATGACGTACACACTTATCTTTGCATGTGTCACACAAATACACACTGTCGGGGGGAGGAAGTTAGCATCCCGTAATACCAAAATCTTCACGCGAGTTTTCTTGGGAAGTATCCTCCACAAGCCGGCTCCGAAAAGAGGATGGCCATTGCAAGTTGATTTTCTCGCGTTGAACGCATTTCCGAGATAAAAAAAAGCATTGCACCAGGTCGGTGTGCAGATCGACGGAAGATCAAGACGCAAGCAAGAAACGATCGTTAAACTGTATGTCAAACGTCCAACACAAACCACAGCAAAGTGTTCTGTTTTATCAGTACTTTGGTTGGGTTTGGGCGCCACCAACCACCAACCTTCAACGGTGACGATCTTCTGTATCCTCATCCCCCCTCCGCAAGCAGTCAAGCACAATTTAATGTTTTTCATGTTTTATTTTCCGCCTCGGTTTTGCTCTGTTTTTGCACGGTAAAAATATCCCCAAGATTTCAACACGCAGTTCGGCGCGCTCTGGTGCGTGTTTGTATCCCGAGTCTCTGTTATCCTGACCCACTGCCCACCCCCAACCGTGTCCCGTTCCTTCGGTTTACAATTTGAACGCAAATGTCGCCCGGTTTGGGTCGACCAGAAGAGTTTCTGGCCCACCGGTTCAGTCAGTCGAAGATTTGTCGTGTCGTTCGCATCTCGCAATTCGGTTTGTTGTGCGTGTACGGTGCGTGTAAGATCGGTGAAATCCATCCCCCCATCCTCGCGAGGCATGAGAGAAAATGAAGATCACTCAAGTGTGCCACTTCTGCTGCTGCTGCTGCTGCTACTCCACTAAAACTGCCCTTCGTTGAGGCTGAAAAGGCGGAAGTAGTAACCACTCCTCTTCCCGAGGTTTTGTTGCCGGTTGTTTTTTTTCTTTCACATCGCTCGTCCTTCGACTGCCTTCTTTTCCTTCTTTAATTACCTTACGGTGATCTGGTTCGCGATTGGCCAATTATTGGCCAATAAGTGGTGGTACTTTTAAAACGCGCCGTTTTTCACCGACCGTCCGTAGAGTAATTTCTTTCTCGCGACTCTCGTGCGTAAGTGATCTGCAATCGGTTAATAGTTTGTGTCGTCATTGTGGTGTTTGATTTCCCTGCTGAACCGGTTGTGCGGAGTTATTCTCTGAAAAATTACATCACATCTTCGACTGGGGAAGTAGGTGTCAAATATTCTTTAAATTTAAAAATCTACTCTTAAAGGAAATCGTTTTAAATTACTTCGCAAATCAGATTCGTTCTTTATTTTCCCTTCCTTCCTGCCCAACTCTGTGATTCATCGTTTTCGGGGAGGGATACTCTAAGGGCCACTTCCCTGGCACCGTGGAAGAGGAGGAGGGGGTCGACGACGACGTGCCTACACTTACTTTCCACACGCTTGCTCACTTTGCCCCGGAAAGGAAATTCGAACCATGGACAAGTAGAACAGAACAACATGCTGCAGCGGGCCGGCACACAGCCGCAAGTGGATCAATCGGCCTAAAAATAGGTTCCTCCTGGGCGGAGAACCAACCAGCACGACGTCATCTGGGCGGGAGAAAAACGTGCTCCGTTCCTGGGATGGTGGTGTGGCAATGGTTTGCACATTTCCTCTTTGCTGCGCACTGCCCATCCTTTTCTGTCTCGCACGAAAGATGGTTTATCGACGTCTTCCAACAGCATAAGCCCTAGTGGCGCAGAGGCGTAATCTGGCATATGTTGTACCCAAGGGGAATGGAGGACGAGTGATGAGTAGTTTGTGGTGGAAACATGCGCACAAAAATGATTGCATTAGGAAAGGACAGGAAAACTGCATCAGTAAGATATAGTGCTGGTGGTGGAGGTAATGATGGTGGTTGTATATAAGATATACGCGATCGCTAAGATCGTGAGAAGATTCCGCTGACCACCAGGTTTTTGCACGTGGGTGTTGAATGGGCGGTTAATTTCATTCAATAATGTTTTGTCTGTTATTGTACTGTTGAAACAGTCCTTGCGATCCCATGAAAATCAGATGTGTTTTGCGGACAGGCTTGTTCGAACAACATCTTCTGCCGGTGTCCAGTCGAATGCAAACTATAACCAGGATGGACCCTCTCCTACCACTAGATGACTGGATATATCCTTTAATGGAAATCGTCTTAAAAAAGGCCTTACCAGAACATACAAGATTTAAAAAAAAGAAGCTGTAAGATTATGGTTTATTTAAAAAACGAAAATATTTTACATGCTCGTGGAAACGATAAGAAATTCATTTTCGAAATTCCTTTCAAAATTTCTGAACCCGCACTAACTACATCAATAATTCTGTCATCAATTTGCATTTAGACTTGTGTTTTTGGGACTTTTGCTTAATTCAAGCAAAATGCTGATATAATATCGTGTGGACATGAAAGGGAAGGTGTGGAAAGATGCCCCGGTGGGGAAAGGTACATTTATCTAAATTTCTTGACATACTTTGTGCTGGAATTACAGATACACAAAAAATGTTAATCACCATTTTTTTTTGAATTGCTGATTTTGAAAAAAAAAATTTGAATTGGGAATGCTAATTCGAGAGATTTATGAAGATAGAGACCGTACAGGAGCCTTAATTTGTGATTCGAAATGCTTGGCGTTCTTTATCAGTAAATACGTTAGAAAAATTAACAGACAGTACGTCTTTAAGAATTTTCCAAGATATAAATCCTTATAGAGTACCCACTGATTACTTAATCATCTCAATTTCATCCATTTATGCTATTTTAGTTAGTTTTTTGATGAAAACCGTAAGTGAGGCTATCATTATGGGACACCAATGTTTTCATTCCTTTTGTGATATAGGGATTGTTTTTTCGTTTTCCCCAAAAATACTACAAGAAACTATTCATTTTATACGCACAAATAACTGAGTATCTTTTTAAAAAGATCCTATTGTCCATATAAGCCATGGACATTTTTGGAACGCAGTGTATTACCTTATATTTTCTTTTTGGGCGTAAAGATTCGGTCTAAGGGCATGCATGCCCGTTACGGATCTACTAGACTTCTTCCCTTTACTTGCGTAGATATCCCAACAACATAAAACTGGCCTGTTACATGACCATTTAATATAGCAACGTGCCCTCGTTCATAAGTGGTCCTTACGTTATTAAAATGAATACACTTTCCTATCATAAAATTATCCAACTTCACATTCTGCTTTCCTCGTAGGGTAGTTGGTGATTACGTCTTACGAAGTTTGTTGCTTCTGTTACATCTACTAATTAACGTTATTTTTCTACTAAGAACAATAGTGGCTAAAGTGCACCAAACGGCATAGAAACCTGCCTGTCCCATTTTGCTTGTGTACTTACTGTTCTGTTCTTCGTGCTCATTTCGAGCCTGTATCTCAGTTAAACAAACGATTTTGATGTCGTTTTCAACTTTCTCAAATATTGGAAGATTGATTAACAAGAAATTATGTTTTTAAAGAACAATATTCCGTTGCAGGCATGCTGCAGGCTTGCGAAAGCCATTTATATTTGCTTCTATTTATAAATTGTTTAATCACTTTTTGCGAAGCATTTAGCTAATTCTCTAGGTTTAAGCTCACATACGTTCCAGTTTCATTCCGAACCGATCGTATTTGTAACCTTCTGTGGTTAAGAGTTTCTCTCAGCTTATCTCACGTCATCCAGCACCTGATGATTGCACTTCTATTGCACCTTGATCATCTTGGTGATGGTCGCAACGCTTCTCACTACTTCCACACGCCTCGCACACGGGTTGAGACTTTGCGGTGCGCAGCAAAAATCCCATCTTTCGGCTCTTCAGTGACTTTTCGTAAGGAAAGTTGCCGTACAGATACCGTGCTAAATTTAGAACCAAAATAGCGAGTTGCACGAACAGGCCAACACGACTTGGGCCCTAGTATGGCGGTTGGCTGGGTTGGGCTGGAGGTGGGTAAAATATTTTCCTTCCGTCGTGTGCGTGTGTTCTTGTAATGCACGAAAAGGGAGGGTTGGTCTCAAACACATGGCTTCTTAGGAACATGTCTCACGTTCTCGCTGTGGCCCGGTGTGATCCATTTTTGATTCGATTCCGGGAGGATCGTGCAGCCAGAGAAGACGCGACGAGACGACAAATGCGTTTCTTACTACTTTCTGCATCTTCGGTCAAACTGGGAGAAAAATCGGCGATCGGGAGAAACCATTCGGCGGTCTCATGTTGGTTCCCCAATGTTTGCTCCATCCATGCATGGTGTGTTGGCTCTCGCGATAATCCACCACCGTTTGAGATAATCCGGAACGAATTTCGCGATTTAACACGCGATCTTCGCCGACGTAGTGAGAAGAGATTTTCTTTGAGCCTGTTTCTTTTTCCATCCACCATCAATTGGTTGCGGGGTGAATCTAGCAGCTTACGAGATCGACCCGAGACACGATCACAGGCCGAAACGAGTGAGAGAACCGCCGACCAAATTCGAGATCAGCAATCGTGAAGAGAATATTTTTTCTCGTATAGCGATGTAGTTTGGCACCATTGCAGCTGGGTTTTCATTTTCCGTGTGTTGGAGGGAAAATTTGCTGTAATCGAGTTTATTTCGCCCGCCCGCGGTGGTTTCCGAGATCCGTTTGCGCTGTAGCGAATCTCAAGCCTACCAGTTTAGTTTTCGATCGGAGGCAGACGTGCGTGAATCGTGTCTCGACCGCCGCGGCACGACGTTTCCGTTTCGAGGGCGTATGTGCTTGTGTGTGTGTGTGGGTGTGTGAAAATTTTCGCTACCTCCCAACGTGGGGAAAAATTAATCTTCCAATACCGTCCCGGATCGTAGTTTTGGACAAACCTCTATGATCTTTCAGTGTTGAGAAGTAACTCTACCCCTAAAGATTGTCATATGGCGCTTTAATTTGTGTTTATAAAAATATGCCTCAAAAAAGCGACAAATAAGTGGCAATTTTCCTAGACAAGATCGTGAGAAAGTGGAAGTGATCAGGAAAAGAATATCGCATAAGGATCTTGTGAAATACAATGTTTGATGGCAACCGATCGTTTATGAAGAGCACATTTAAAACAATTTCTATTTTTCATAAACTTGTTGTGATGTGAAAAAAGTTTGAATATTTTTTAAAGATTCGGTTCCTATGTGGAGTTTTTGGAACACAATTTCATAGGTTCCGCTGCCAACATAGCTTCTACCGGGAAAAGTGAAGAAACATCCGGCGCACGATCCGAGAGATATTACGTCAACCGGGTCCGTCGCCGTCATCCAGTCGGCTTCCGAAAAACTTATTGCGCCACCAAAACCCGGGGAAAAACACATTTCTTTTCCTCGCGTGCTTTCGTGCGGATTACTCGAACGGGACGGCCGAAACAACAGGTGTGGGAACCTCAGGAGGGAACGAAAGCTCCTGCGACAGGGCCTGGGTCGTCCCTCCCTGCATCATCATGTGTTTGGTGTGTATTCCTATCCCCCCGGTGATGTTCTAATGACGATGACGCGTGTAATGTAGGAGAATCGATGTAACAATATTTCCTTCCCCCTTTCTTATCGATGGATTATTATCATTACATGTTGGATGGATTATCAATCCATGAGCCATCTGATGAAAGGCAGTCACTTTATGTAACTGTGTGCGATATCCTTTTCAAATGCTTATTCACCTCTTGCCACCACCACACGACGACAGTATTTGACGCCGTCTGACGCCCGGCACGAATTTTTAGCATTTTTGTGCGGTTGTACTTTACGATCGCCGTTCAAAATGCTCTGCACCACCAAAACAATCGGAAAATGGGAAAATTCTTTGCTTTTTCGAAACACTGGCGCGCTGTTCGTCTCGCACCGATCGAGGTCATCAGACGCCGTGGGATTTGCAAGGAATGTGTAAATATTATGTCCTTTCATCCACCACGCGTATTGCGAAAAACGTTCGCTAGGCTTTGTTGTTGTTGTGTTGCAGGTTGAAATTTTCCTCTTGGAATAAAGAAGATTTGTTAAGAGGTGGTTTATATCAGAAGGTGTGTCCTTTTTGGTCATGTCCTATTCCCAAAAATACAGTTCGATTAAGATCCGGCGGGCGTTAAAAATAGTGTTTTTTGCTGTGTGGAATCATCCTACACAATCTGGTCGGAAATTTTTTAATATGGATCAACTTGTGTACTATTCAACTCTGGCCCTGTGAGAAGATCGCGTGGGTTAAAGTTTGACGCCCCGCGGTTTTGTGTGTAAATTCTAACCGGGTGCAAATAGCTTCTTTTTATAGATATGATCGTTTAGTTCTTTCATTTTTATTCTAAACCATTTTCTTGGCAACTAATTTTCCAGTTTGGTTTATATTGACTCAGGAGTTTCATTTCATTGTTAGGTGAACAAAAATAAACGAGGTATTAATCGGCGACCAAAAGGTACTGAATTTTCCAATTTGAACAATTGTCAGATTTGCCTCTCTTGTTTTCCCACAACAATTTTTCGCACGCTCTCGTCCCCTTCCCCCCCGCACCCACTAGCCGGGCGGCCGGTGCAAATGTATTTGGGATTTTATTTTTAAATCTTTACCACCATACCTCCCACGGCTGCGTGCCTCTGCTACCTTCGTCCGGACCATTTCACGTCCCACCCAACCCAACCAAGCCGCCAAAAATCTTCCATTCTTCACCCATGGCGTCTCGAAACCGAAAACCGATAAATAGCGTGTGTATTTTGTTGCGCTTTCTTTTTTTTCTATTTATCCCTTTCGTCGGTATCCTTGTTTTGTTTTTTGGCCTCCCTTCCTCTGGCGTCGTACGAAATGTACAATTTGCACGATAGATTCGGAAGTGGGACGAAAAGGGTTGACATGGTTCGCGAGGCTGGTAATATTCATTCTTAAGTGGAAACGTGTTTCTGTTGGGGGGTTTGGTCCGTTGGGGTAGCGGAGGAATGTTGTTTAAAAGCGCCTTCCGAGCCACTAACACCCAAATTCACTTACAACACTGTGTGGCCAGTGTGTGTTGGTGGTGGGTGGTGATCGTCGCGGGTCGGAGGTCGATGGTTTGTTATTTGGTTCATGGGCCGAATCGTGTAACGCATTTACTGTGTGTGTGCACACACAGAAGTTTTTTAACAGAAGTATTTCTCTACTTCGGGGCGCTTGAAAAGCCAACCAACAACGTGAGGGAGAGTTTGGTAGGGAGGACGAATATTACATAAAGTAAAACCACAAAACATACAACCGTTTTCTTACGCTAGCTGGCAATGTAAGAAATCGTAGCAAAGCGTTCCTATAGGTCACCCGTGTGGATTGTTTGGGAAAAGTTCACCGAGAATCTTTTCAAGTGAGATGCAATGAGGAAAAGGTGATTGAATAAGCGGACCGTTTCAGTGCGCTCTGGAGTGGTTAAGGAAAAGTTTTTCCCATTTAACAGGACTCATATTTACCGTTTATAAGAGTAAAAGGGCCCTCCCTGTATGATGCTTTTCCTGTAATAATTCACTGCTATTTATTTAGCTAGCTGATGGTATCAAATTTAATCTTGTGTATGTTTTTTATGCTTTCAAATAAGTAAAAAATTGTCTTTTAAGTAGTACAATCTACTTCAAGGTTTCGTTATGTACATCGTGCTGAAATGGTCACCTTTAATCCTCTTTTAATACGTTGACTGTAAAAGTGGTTTTGATGAGCACTTTTTCATTTCTGTTTCTTACAAGCCAGTCGATTTTAAAGGATTATGAATCTTTGAATAACCGATTTATTAAACCCGAAGAGTAACTGAAATGGATGCGTTTTTGCTCGCTCGATCCATGCTCATCAAATAAACATGAAAATTCGGGAAAGATTCACAAAAGATTCATTAGGATTCATGGATGTGTCAACAGATTAATCAATGTTCAAAGATTCGATTTCATAAAGATTTATTAATCAAGCTAAAAGAATTTTGGGTGAAAAAATCATATGAATTAATAATAAGAAACTACTTTAACTCACTGATCTTTATGGTTTTATGGAAGTATGTTTTTTTCAAATGGAACAATTCTAATAAAATGGCATTGTATGCAATAAAGATATTGAATGGAATTGTAAGTTCGGGCTTCATCTTTGGCTTAGATTGTTTCCACAATAGGAAATAAAAATTATAATAAATATTTGAAACTTTAAGAGAATTAATCACCAAAGTTTTATAATACATTATCTGGAGCACAAATCTTAAAACCATTGATATGGTTTAATAAATAGTTCATCGATAGACTCAGAAATATGTTTGGTAAAATTTCAGACGTCCTTATAAAGTGTCATAACCCACCCAATAATAAGTTGGTGGTGGTCTATGGTGGTGGTCTATGAATCCAATACGTACGAAGCTTAGTTGCACTCTGAATAACAACTCCGGATTCTGAAAATCATGCATTAAAACACATTAACTTATTTAATTTTTCGCTTCTCTCATTTCATGTGGTTCTCTCCTCGTGCGTAATTCCTCCGGCATCGACGAACGAACGGACTATTCCTTTTGCCGTTGGTAACATCGCTGACGACTGCACAAAAATACAACAAATAAACACGCGCACTTCGTCACCACCGAATTCTTCCGCCTCATCTCAGACACACTCGAAATAACATGGTATGCGCGGAGGACAACGAAACGCGCTGCGTTATCAACGACTCCCGGCCAGACGCAGAACAGAAGCGCTTCTCCGTGACAGTCCGCCGGCATCACACCGTCGCCACGCTGTACGAATATGCCAAACTGCAATCGTCACACACCGACTTTGACCTAAGTCTGGTCGATCCATCGACGAACGATTTGGTAAGTGAATCCGCGGATCTGGTGTTTCGCTTACGTTGAGAAGATTGGAGGATCGTTGGTTGGCATTAGAAGAGGATGATCATCAAAAATACCAAAAGGGAGAAGCTAGTATCGCTCTTAGAATTAACAAACAACAACAAGAATCTAGCTAATTCTGGAATCCATCGGGCACCCACTATATTCATTCAATGTAACCATAATCGCACGAAGTGAACCATCAACAACAAACTAGCGTAGCATCAGCAAACAACAACTGTTGGGCTGAAATCACTTCACTTACGACACGACACTATGAATCAATCACCACAAATCGGACCGTAACACTTTCCCATAATCTTTTTCTAATCCTCATTCCTGATCTCGTAAACAATCTTCTTCGGTTGCATAAGCGAATTCTAACGAGATCTCGGCGCTTCCAATGTCAAGAGCGCAAAAAGCCTTCCCTTTCCAATATGATGATGGTTTTCTATTAGCTGTCCAATTTATTTGCAATAAATATTACGGCATGAATCTCTTTTGTCTATTCTGCGCTTGGTGAGAGGATGTTTTGTAAATACCAAAGGAAAAGGCCCTTCAAACGTGGCACTTTATTTCTTCCTTCCATGCCATTATCAGTAGCGATGATAGGAGTTAAAGCATGTGTAGTTTTGCTACTCCGGGTCACTGACACACACAAATATATTCTGTTTTGATGCCAGTTTGTGCAGCACCGGACTAGACTAGACTTGGAACTCCCGCGAAAAGCCATCGAACCTCCGCTGTTTAGCTTGGCGAACTGTTATTTCTTATTATCTCATAATTTGTAATCGCCATTGCACGCGTCCAAGCGTAGTTTATTATATATTCGAACCATGTTCTTCTTGCTTACGATCGGCTCTTAGAATCTGCTCTCTCTCGGAGGTGTGGCATTCATTGAACGCATGTGATGCTGCTGCATGTGCTGCTTATCATAAATGCGATTCTTCTTGATATTTACTTGTTTGTTTCGCATGGATTGAACCTTTGTTGATCGCCTAACCACCGATCACCATTTGGCGTAGCGAGACTTGTCCATGTCCATGTTCAATTCCTTTTCAAAAATATGTTTATAGTTTAGCAAAAGTGAAAATTAATGTATCTATAATGCACCTTAAATTCAAATCAACATCTTCTAGCAATAATATTCTAAACAACACGAACACAAGTGTCCGAGTGAGAGTGTTGACGCCAAAACCATTAGCAGTGAAGAAAAGTTATTTTTGGTGTGGCGAAAAGAAGGAATGTGATATCTTCGTATGTCGGTGCGCGCTTCCCGTATGATTTATGGGCCATGACAATAATTCCTTTCGTTCGCGGCCAAAACGATCAAAAGAACCAGAGGAAATTCTCTCCGTAGCTCGTAGAGATATGTTGTGCTCTGCTCCCTAGAGTTTGATGGTCAAAAAATGATCTTAATCAACTAACGTTTTCTTTCCGCAAACAAACAACTACGTCTTGCGATGGCCTTCATACAAAACTTTCAGAAATAAATGATTTCTAGAGATCGCTCTTTCGGATACTGAACGCCTCATTTGTAACTATTTATATGGTTTCTTTCTTTTCTTTGATGTTTTGCTTAGATTCCCCTGCAAGACAAACAGGAGGAGAAGCTTTCCGATGTGGGCATAAGGTTCGATAGTTTCAACACACTTTTCATCAAACCACGTGTCAGTGATTTACAGTTTTTGGTAAGTTATTTTTGCAATCAAAGGCGGGTACAATCGGTTCTAACTCTCACATCTTTTTTTGCCGCCTCCCACACAGGATCCACTAGAAGACATGTCTTCCGATGATGATCTAGCCCTCGGTGCGTCGGCCAGTCCAGTCGAGCCCGGTAACTATAATGTGCCCAATCCGCCCGCCCTACCGTCACCTCCGTTCGAAACGCCCTCGACCGATCGGTCGCCGCGCAACATACTCCTGCGCAAGGCCAACATGGAGAACGAGACGAGGATCAGCGCCGAGGCGGACAGCAGCCAGCGTTACACCAATCCGACGCCAACGAGCTATATCGGTGGCAACATGAGCGGCGGAAGCATCATCAGTACGAACGGTTTTCATAATCGTTTGGGTGGTGGTGGGGGTGATACGACACACCACAATTACCGCGGTTTGGTCAACCAGGCGATGACCTGCTACCTGAACAGCCTGCTGCAGGCGCTCTACATGACGCCCGAGTTCCGCAACGCGCTGTACAACTGGGAGTTCGATGGGGAGAACGAGAGCAAATCCATCCCGTACCAACTGCAGCGGCTGTTCGTCAACCTGCAGACGTCGCCCAAGTCGGCGGTCGAGACGACCGATCTGACGCGCAGCTTCGGCTGGGACTCGGCCGAAGGCTGGCAGCAGCACGACATCCAGGAGCTGTGCCGCGTGATGTTCGACGCGCTCGAGCACAAGTTCCGGAACACCAAGCAGGCCGATCTGATCAACCGGCTGTACGAGGGGCGCATGATCGACTACGTCAAGTGCCTGGAGTGTAACACCGAGAAGCAGCGCGAGGACAAGTTCCTGGACATCCCGCTGCCGGTGCGACCGTTCGGCAGTACGGTGGCGAACGAGTGCGTCGAGGAGGCGCTGCAGGGCTTCGTGAAGCCGGAGATACTGAACGACACCAACCAGTACTTCTGCGACAAGTGCAACAAAAAGTGTGACGCCCACAAGGGGCTCAAGTTTACCAAGTTCCCGTACATCCTGACACTGCACCTGAAGCGTTTCGACTTTGACTATCAATCATTTCATCGCATCAAGCTGAATGACAAGTAAGGAAAGGGATTTTGCTTTCGAATAGACAAGATTAGCGTCCTTAAATATTGTTGTTTATCGTTCAAATTGAGCAGTGGACATTCTTATGAACCTTTGTAGATTGATTTATTTTGTAAACCTTTCTCTCTTGCTCTTCCACCTCCAGAGTCACCTTCCCAGAGCTGTTGAATCTGAACCATTTCGTGAATGCCTCATCCGACTCGTCGTCGTCGGACATCAAGCTGACCACCAGCACCATTGCGGCTGCGGCGGCAGCAGCCGAAGCGGCGGCGGCCACTAGCAACGGGAACGATACCGGTCCGATGATGATGGAGACGGCGGAAAATTTCATGAAATCCGACGAGTGCAGTACCACGGACAGCGGATCGGCGCTGGAGGAAGATTCGTTCCAGAACGGCGGTACGTCCGTCTCGTCGACAACGACGACGCCGAACGATCAGTTTATGGTGCAGGTGGGACATCGGTCTATGGATGAGTTTATTATATTTAGTGTTACTAAATATTCATTCCATTTTTATTTGCCAAATTTTAGGACGATGACGAAGGTATCGACATGGAACTGAGCTCCAATGGTAACAGCAAATCGTCGCCGCTAAACAACAGCTTCAGCGCACCCGGTCCATACAAGTATGAGCTGTTTGCGATCATGATTCACTCGGGCAGCGCATCCGGTGGTCATTACTACGCCTACATCAAGGACTTCAAGAGCAGTCGCTGGTACTCGTTTAACGATCAAACCGTCCAACCGGTAAGGTTCTCAAAACATCATTCGTAGGACGACGAACGACGATACAACATCAATGGTTGTGAGAATAACGACTTGGTTATTTTCGGTTGAATAACTTACACAGATCACCCAGGAGGATATACACAAATCGTTCGGCGGGGGGTCATACAAAACTAGCTACACCGGTGCGTACACATCGAGCACCAATGCCTACATGCTGATGTACCGTCAGATCGATGGTGAAAAGAATGCCCAACCCATTTCAGAGGATCAGTTTCCGGATCATATAAAGGTAGTTTTTATTTGGTTTGTTCGACAAAACACTTTCGCCGGACTCTAACAGCTTCCCCCTCTTTATTTCCAGCGCCTGGTAGCGAAGATACGCGACCATGAAGGCAATCCCAGTCGCGATGGCCTGGAGATGACGCGCCTGAAGGTGGCGTACGAAAATCCGCACACCCGCATCGTCAAGACCCAGCGGATGGCGCTGTTCAACAATTCGACGCTGGCGGAAACGGTACAGGAGGCGCTTCGGATGCATCACCTGAAGGGCGTTGTGCCCGTCGAGCGCTGCCGATTGGTCGGATACGATAGCAAAACTCTGAACATCGAGCGCAGCTTTGAGGACTATGAAGATAAAACGGTACGTCAGTGGATAATCGTAGTTTGATCATTTATGAACAGATGCTTATACTCTCTTTCGTAGTTTGATAATTTATTAACAGATGATTTTAGACTCCAGCAAAATGGGTTGGATGGGAGGTGTACTATTTTGGATTTTGCTTTTTCAAATCAGTTATCAGCTTTTACATAAATCTACATTGAAAATAGCAATTAATTACCGACTGGCCCCGTTTTATGTCACCTTATAGGGTTTCGATCCATATAATGGAATGTTTCAATCGGTAGAGGAAAAGTTTCATTGACATAGGGGATGTTAGGGGAATTTGACATAGGGGAAAAGTTGAAACTGTTGACTTTAAACAATAGACAAACTTTATCTTAACTAAATTCATTCCTCATGTTATTGTGAATTGCAGATTAACGAAGTTATGTCACAGCTGAAGCGTTGCGACGGGCTGCTGCTGGAAGTACGGGAGGAAGGCGAAACCTTCGAGAAATATCTACCTCACGGTGTGATGACGAAGGTAATGGTTGCTCCTCTTTACCCTTATTTTCTACAAATCTTTCCATAACTCATGTCCAATCGCGTGATTTCTCTTTCCCGATAGGTGTACAAAGTCGACCCAAACAGCCGCGATGTGGAAGGTCCACTCTCGATCCGTGCCAACCTGACGCAAACCGTTGCGGAATACAAAGCCGTAATTGCGCGGAAGCTAAAACAGAACCCCAAGACGTTGCTGGTTGGCATGACCGTCCATAAGGATTCCCCGAAGCTGCTAGCGAACGAGGAGGCGACCCTGGCGGACGAGCATTTTATCGATTACTGCAAGGTGTTTGTGATGGTTCCACCACCGGCGACCCAGACGATAGCGGACGACGCCGATCAGTACAGCCAACGGTTCCTGCACTTCATCCAGCGGTTGGACCATCTGGTCGCTTTATACATCGTGCTGCCCAACCTGGAGCAAGGTAGTGTGGGTGGAAGTGGATGATATTTAATTCGTGTACTAAACATGCTCATACGACTTCTTTAATTTTGCGTGTAGAAACCCTCGATAGTTTGGCCATTCCCCGCCTATCCAAAGAAACACTAGCCAGCTTGGTCGGAGCCGACGTGAGCTCCACGGCAAACGCCACTACCAACAGCAACGCCACGGCGACCAGCGGTGACAGTAACAGTGAGGACAGCAGTCTGAGTGATAACGACCGTACGCTAGTCGAGGATGACTTTGGGCACATCAAGCTGAACGGAGGAGGATTGCATTTGGCCAATGGCACTTCGGGTGCCGGGTTGGTGAATGGTGACACCGCCACCAACGGTAACAATGGCGGCAGCGTTACTCCGACCTCCAAAACTAACGGTTTCAAGTGCAACCACGATGACGATTGGGACGTGGACGAGGACGGCGAGGACGAAGATGCGAAAATTATGCAAAACGTACAAGAATGCAAAGCGCAAGAGTACTACTTCAAGGTGACACACTTGGGCACCGGAAGCAGCACTGGATCGAATAACGTCACATCTAGCAATGGAAACGGTACCTCTGCGGACGATTGCACGCGCAGCACCAGCAGTGGTGACAACGATAAGCATATTCAGGTGAGCTTAAAAAAGGAAGTCCTACGTTAATATTTAATATACAGTGCGCGAAATTCCTATAAATACAACATCATTATTTTTTATTTTAAATTAACTTTTTACTTTAGAAGTTCTGCATTATTTTTTATAGATTACTTACCTTTTGATCACGTTAATTTGAGATTTTCACTGCAATTGGTACAGTGACCATTTTTAAGTGAAAGGTTTATTGTTTGGATAGAAGTATGTTCCTACATACGCAACACAATTTTATTTTAATTCAACATGATAATCTCCTTGAACCGTACAAGTGTTTAGTTTGTTTCATATTTTTCAAATAAAAAAAAAATAGTCGGCATCGAAATGGCCAGGTTTTCTAACATGACCAAGGCTATCTGCGCCATTCCTGTCTGATGACCGCTAGGAACTTGCGAAACGTTCTAAACTATATCTCTGGTGTTAAATCGTTTAATCAGGATTTAATAAAAATACTCGATAAAATGTATACGAAGAACAAGTGTGGACAATTCGGAAGACTGATATTTCGTTCGGAAAACTAATATTCAGATGGCTTGCTCACATGGATTTCAGCGTAATCTTGTTTAAAATCACATCGCGATCCACCTAAGCATGGCATCGGAAGATGAGTTTAACGACCATAATATTTCTATTTCGGATTGTCCAGCACCAAGTCCTAACCTCAATTATATAGAAAATTTTTAGGGAATCCTGACTAGACGATTCTACACCGGAGATACGGTTTGGAACGGTTCGAGAGGTCCAAAAAGATCAATTCGATGCCGATGACGTATATAGGGATTTCGCGTACTGTATTAACCTATGCGTTTGTTTTTGCATTTGCGGATCGTGTAAACTTCGCTTAATACTTCACGATTCCTCCTTTCTTTCAGGTCCTCATCGATAAACGATCCAGCCAGGCGTACCTTAAGTACCGGCTCCAGTCAGTCCTGCAGATATCGATGGAATACTTCAAAGTTTTCTCGGCCGGCAATCTTTATCATCAAAACAACGATACCGCGAATCTGCTGAATGAGTTTGAGTACAAGTAAGTTTTCAAAATGGCCCTGATATAAATCCCAATTGATTCTAATTCATTCTTCACCCTAAAGGGATGGTGAACGGCTTGCCATCGAGCTGGGCCGGCAGCTGCGCAAGGGAGAGTACAAACTGAACGTGAGCTACGTCAACGTCAACGAGATGACGGAGGAGATGGACAAGCTGCCCTTCCTGTGCACGATGGTGGTCAAGAACGGCCAGACGTTCGGGCAGGTCAAGGCTAACATTCTGGCGCAGCTGGCTTCAACGCACGGCGAAAACCACAAGTACAGCCACCTGCACATGAACAACTGTCGGCTGCGCCGAAAGGGCATTAAATATCCGGCCGCCGTCTACAAGGACGATGAGCGGATCGGTAAGGATGTCACACTGACGCAACAGGTCGAGGTAAGTATCGATACAATTCAGTAATCGCTACCGGTCTTCACAATCTGTTTTTAAATCGATGGCTTATGTTCTTTTCATTTGCTATCATTAGGTGTTCCTGCAAGAGGTTGAAGATCTTGAGCGTGTCACACCGAATGACGTGAATGATGCAGTGTTGCTGCTTAGAAGATGGCATCCGTCGGAAAGGAAGCTAGGAAATTTCCAGGAAATCCTCCATACTGGTTAGTAGATATAATATATTTTTAATAACTTTACTCACTCACTGCTTTTGTAGCTACGCAACGGCAAACTATGGTTACTTGAATAGTTAGTTTACTTTGATAACTAACAGTATAGTGGTTTGTTTCAACTAGTTATCGAGTTAAAGTTATCGAGTTAATCGTGGCTGACAAATTCGTCATGCTTTCTCGTTTTGTTGCTAATCATTGTCGACAGAATTGGCTAACAATGAAATTATGACGATATTGTCAGCAGGGATGGCTCCGTATGCCGTGGCGACACTAGACTTAAATACTATTTGGAATGTAAATTTGGGGGTTGGAATGGAAGAAGCCCGCTCAATTAACGAGTAAATATATTTGTTCTATTTTTCATGTGCATGTAACGCGCAGAGGAAGTAGAGTTGAAAGAACGACTGTCTCAAATCAGCGGCATCCCGGTGGAGAACATTGAGTACGTGAGAATACAGCATTCGTCGCTCCAGTGTGACAACGTGCTGAACATTCACGGACTGAACTGGATATCGAAGCCGCACTATGCCGTAGACGACAGTGTGCTGTTCATCCACGGAACCCTACTTTACTATCGGTAAGAAGGCTGATTCTGTTTTCCTTTTTTTGGTGCTTGTTTTTTTATGTTTCCTCTAAACCCCTATTGCTCTTTCGTACCGTAGCGATCGTACGGAACCATTGAAGGAGCTGACGGCCGACGAGCGCAAGGAGCTTGCGAAGAAGGACACCACCCGGACCGGCTCGACGTATTCGCCCCGGAAGGAGCGGGCACTCAAAATATACCTGGACGCTTCGCCTAAGAAGGTTGACGACTGATCGGCACCGACCGCCGGCGGCGCTGGTAGTGATGATAACAATGATGATGTGCATGATGATGGTGGTGTCGACGGCGGCGGTGGCGTCAGCAAGCGCAAGAAGATTTGTCTGTAGAGGACAGGGAGGAGGGAGCATAATAGTGTGGACTTTTGGCGCACATCACCGTTGCTGGACGAGCGGGGAGTAGTTTAAGAAGGTGTTCGGGGTGGGGATGGAGACTTACAGACAAACAACAGACCATGAGAGAGAGAAGGAGAAGGGGGAAAACCAAAATTATGATTGCTGGTCGAAAGAAGGCCGGAGGTTGTGTTTGTCTCGTACGCCGATACCACTGATCTCAGTCGTTGGTCAGAACCGGTAGAATGTTTCGTTTCGCGGTTATTACCTTTTTTTTGTCAACCCTAAAATCCATTATTATCATGAAATTGAAACTGAACGCGCGTCAGATGCAGTGTGTAAATTATTGTGTTGTGGGTTCGAGCCAACAGGCGTCCTCACTTGAACAACTTGATGTGTAAAGTTAACAGATACACCGGAAACGAAGGAAATACCAGCCAGAGTAGTGCAGAATCAACGCAGTCGGCATCGGAACGAATGATTTATGGGGAGTGTTTGTGTACGGGGTGTATGTGTATGTGTAGGTGTGATTGAGTAAAGTGTGTAAGAAAAAAGAAACAGCAAGCCAGCTGAAGAAGGGAAGTCAGCTGGTAATTGGATGCTGATTACTTGTCGCAGGAGTTGGTCAATGTCATGGCAACGAGTCCCCGTGGAGAAGCGTGACGTTGCGATCGTGTATTTCTTTTCTGTTTTTTTTGCTATAAAACGAATGTAATATACCATTTCGTCGTTGTTTTATGTTTCTTTTTAGAGATTTAATTCGCGCTTGTCCAGTTTACGGCCGTTTTGCTGCATGCGGTTGGTTTGTTTCCATGCTTTATATTATTGATTCGATGTTTTGGTTTTTGTGCTCCGTTCTGGTAAAAGTGAAATCGTTTCTTTATGTGACTTCATTCATCCAGCCACTTACCAGATTATACTTGTTGTTCGTTAATCTTAACCTTACTTCTAACGACGCTCGGGTGGACTTCCAAAAGTTTGGACGCGGGTTAACATCGACACCCACATTTAACACGGACAGGTTCAGGGAGCACTGTGAAAACTAAACCTATATCGCTTTAACCGAAGGATAAGAACTAAACACAACTTGACGACTTAAGTACGGCACGCACTGTCCTGTCGCACTGTAGAAGAAGATCATCTTATCGTGATAAGGAAAGAATTTAGGGGGCGCAAGAACCGAGAAAGAAACGGAGAAACTATGAGAGAAGGTTACGAAAATAAACGTAAGTACGAAAAATGTGTAAAATCTCACCCTCGGTATTGAGTTAAATTCATTCCGAAAATAATACCATAAAGTTCTATATTTTAAAATAAAGCATTAGATTTATTGGTATAATTGCAGCCATGGTGTTACATTGCTAATAACTCTTAATAGTTTAAGAAAATCGTCTAGTGGATCGTTTTGTTGCTAATAACAGTATGAAAATGTGCGCAATTCAATCCTCAACAATAAGAGTCGGTTCCATGAAAAAGTACATTTAAATTGTTTCTTGGTGTTTTGCTACGAATTTTCTTCTTATCATTTTTTTAACATATTTTTCAATGTTGGTGGAAGATTCGGTGCAAGGAAAAATCTAATGCTCCTCATAATTATGAATAAAATTGAACTACATCTTCATGGTGGCAGTAAACTACTTAAACAAATGTGAAAAATTCAGGTTGTATCGTTTAACAGCGCAAATGTCGGTCCGATTCTTACGGCTTTAGCTGCGAGGTGATGAACGACACCATGACCGCCTCGTGCACGGACAGCTTGGCGTTCTCCTGAAACTCCCACCGCTGGCACACCTGCAGCCAAGCCTTCTCCACGCTCATGGACATCGGTGTCTGGAACCATTTGGTGTAGTCGATGTCCAGACCACCGCTAAGAAGCTGATCGAACGACCGGTGCCCGATGTGAAACATCAGATCGATCAGCGTTTGCTGCTCCTCGCGAATGCTCTGACCCGGCGACGGCTGCAACGGGTTGTGCTCGATGTCACTCACACCGAGCTGCTGCAGGATCCAGTCGAAGTTCTTCCGGATGTACTGGTACAGCATCTTCATGCTCAGCTTGCCAACGCTCGTCACCAGCACGTCGCTTACCAGCATTTCGGCGATGTACTCCGCGTTTTCGACGTCAAATTCTTCCTCCGAGCGAACGCTGGGCGTTGTTTGGCGCAGAAACGCCTCCACGTCGTCCACCCGAGACGTGCTGGCGAAGCTGTTGAACCCGACCGCATCGTCGATCTCGTTCGCCAGCAGCCCCATCGAGCGCTGGCTTTCCCGTGCCTGACTGATCAGCGAGTTGATCTGCTCGGTGTGCTTGTTGTCCTCGTCGATGAAGCAAATCGCTTCGGCCAACGTCTGGCAGATGAC
The DNA here is from genome assembly GCA_000441895.2 of Anopheles sinensis. Lineage (NCBI taxonomy): Eukaryota > Metazoa > Arthropoda > Insecta > Diptera > Culicidae > Anopheles > Anopheles sinensis. Next base: position 484,852 of record KE525239.1, on the reverse strand, counting down.
GGATTTGGGTTTCATGTTGAGAGTCGAAACGACCGGTGGCGCTGTTGGTCGAACTTCTGAGGACGACTGAGCGGTTCCTCCTGCAGCACCGGCAGACGACGAGGAGCCGGTCCCACCTGCCGCTCCCGCCGGTTGCTGGTCTTTGGCTTCCGCTTCAGCCTCCGTCTCGGCCACTTCCAGCAGCTTCGAGTAGAGCGCGATGTAGAGGAGCTGTATCAGTACCGAATCACCGAGTGGCCGGATCTCAGCTGGCAGAATTTCCGACAGGCAGTTGGTGACGGTATAGAAGCAATCCGGTATACAGTCCCACATCTCCGAGAAGCAGGACAGCGACAGTGACATGGCCTGGTACATGCTGGCCGTGGTTTGTACGGCCGACACGAGCATGTGCACGATCGGTCCGAGGATCGGGTAGATTAGATGCAGGATCGCCTCAAGCCACGGTGGGCGCTTCTGGTTCCAAACCTGGCGCCGATCTAGACACGACGCCCAGTCGTTCATCTTGCTCTTTTCCAGGGCCGAGATGAGCGTTTTGTTGATGTCGGACGTTTTGCCCGCCATGATGACGATGTACGTCAGCCCCATGAGAACCTGATAATTGGACTGTCCGATGGGATCTAGAAGAGAGCAGGTTGTTTAAGTGTTGTATTGGACCCGACTTGGACACTTCTCCTACCATTCTGCTCCAACGCCCACTGCACGATGTCGTTGCACTCCAACCCGCACAGGAATCCTTCACACTTCTTCGACAAGCAATCTCGGCTGACGGACGGCTGCTTCGAGCTGGGAATAAAGTTGTCGCACGAAGGCAGATTCCGGATCAGATGATGGAAGATCAGCGACGAAAGGTGAGCCTCACGCATCAGCAGCACCTTCAGTAGCAGCCACCAGTTGGCCTGGGGAGCCGCCAGGAGCACCTTCAGCTCGAGCGACAGCGCCGTGCTGGTCGGCAACTCGGAGCACCGGGCGGCCCAGTGCGCATTCTGGTTCGCCGGGAATAGCTTCGGCATCACGAAAATGGTCCACGGTACGATCAACCCCTGGCGCTGGTTGAACATCGCTATTCCACCGTGGACGCCCTTTTTCGTGATCTTGTACAAGTTGCCGAGCGAGATGCCACGGAGTAGAAGGCAGCAGAACAGTTCCTGGCACTTGGCGTGGATGTCGCGGATGATCTTGCTCTGATTCGGCAAGTTAAGGCCCACGAACGATTCTCCGTTGGCGCAGATGGCCGGCAGGAGTTCGCCGACGCACAGCAATACGTTGGAGATGTCGACCAGTAGCAGCATCGACCGGGCCCGGCTTGGGACGGTCTGCGTGTAGCGTACGGTCAACACGGTAAGCGTCTCGTTGAGCATGCCGGCGAACACGCGCTGTGCCATCGTCGGTGGAACCGAGTTCCACAGGTCCTGCTTGGTGCCCTGCATGTACAGCCACCACATCTGGATGGTGTACGAGCCCCGCTCGGACTCGAAAAATGGGTGCGAGCTTTCCCAGTGCAGACAGTCTGCGTCCTGGATGATGTACAGCGTCAGCAGGCGGCAGTGCAGATCGAGCAACCGTTCCGCCAGCGCCTCCGTCATCTCCGAGTACTGCTTGTAGCTCAGCTTCAGCGAACCGCCCTTCTCATCACCCTTCGGTGGGCACACGTTTTTCGTCACACACTGAAGCCACACACAGAGGGCGTTCTTCACCAGTGCCGCAGCACCGATCGTCGCCGTCAACACGGTCAGATCGGCATGATCCAGTGCCTCCTGGGAAAGCGTGTGGATGTGCTCTGCAAGAAGAAGTTCCACCATCATGGTAAGACATCATAATTATCCTTCCAACCGTGTTAATACTAACCTAGCAAATTATCCACCGACTTTGAAACGAGTATGACAAACTTTTCCGGATCGGACGACTTCACGATACCACCACATCCGGCTGCCTCTTCCGCTTCCTTGCTCTGATGATCCTGCAGAGCGTCGGCCAGGTGCAGTAGGCCTGAGTTTTTCCGATACGCTGCATAATATTCGTCCTCTAACCTGTGTTAGGAACGATACGCGTATGGAGTCACCCCAAGGGAATCCTGTTTTCTCTTTACCTAACTTACCAAACAACGATTTTCACCGATGCGAACGAAGCCGATCGTGGGAAATCCAACTTACCGCCCACCACGGCAGGGCAGATATTTTCCTGTAGCACTTTTTGATTGGCCTTTAGGAATAATAGATTGGGCAACCATTATTCTTTTCAAACTTATGCAACATCAATGCTTGTTTCTCGTGTGACCTTTTACCTCATAATATTGAAGGTCCCTCTGGAGCAGGATGGGAATCCTGTCCATTAAATTTCCTTCTTCCATAACCTCCATGTTGACGGTGTTGACTTAGGTCGGATTTCGACTGTTTCCTATAAGTTAAAAATCAATTTTTGAACTTTGAACGAAATTGTACCACACTTTCAACCGACTCGCCCGAGCACGTGCGAATGATGAAAATTTTCATCGATCAAACGGGATCAGTTGTTGGGGCGTGTGATATCGATTCACGTTGGCGGAGGTCTTGACCCATATTTTCCGCCAACAACTAACTGTTGAATGCGATGGTTGCCAATCATCTGTTCAATAACAACAAACAGCTGATGGGTTGCTGGGATTGTAACTAGGGTAACTAGAGTCAATGGAAAGTGAGGGCAAACAAATGGGAACCTCAGATTGATTGAAGGGGGTTTAGTAACGTTTTGTTGAACTGCTCGAAATTGATAGTACAATGGAACGTCAATTTTCCGAGGCCGTATTACTATCAGATTTGTAACAATTATTGTTACAGCAGCTTTGAGTCCAAATAAGTTTATTTAACAATTTTCCTCATATTAAAACTAAATTATTTAAATTTTACCTTTCTGATGTTGGTATAAAATTTTCTTTTGTTCATTTCTCTTCTGAACTCAACCTCCAGGACTATAAAAGTACATCTGATAAACATTTGTATGATGGCCCGATTATCCAGCGTTCACCCTGTCCCGAATACTCCGGATAATCGATGTTCTAGTCTAATTTATATAATCTAGAAATTCTAAAATCATACAATATTTAATCTTTTTTGATGGTTTTTTTTTCAAAAAAACTTGAAAGATTATTACTAAAAAAAAGATATTACTAAAAAAACAGAGCTTAATATTACTTAAAACTATTAAAATTTTAAATAGTCTCATTCACAAAGCCACCAATTCTTCTAAATAAGCATACAACATTGCACAGCACTGTAAACACCTGCATACCAAACGTCCATATGATTGCCGAGTATATAAAACAAAGTTCATTTTCCGTTGTTTGGTATATAACAACCGGGAAGATGGCCGTCTGGAGGCAGTCTGGTGAATATTGCGATGAAGAATAAACGAACGCACTTTGGGAATCCTGCCCATAATATTTTTCGAGGAATTTAAAAACGCTTCAAGGCAAACTTTTAAGTATTAAAGGAAATGTTTTCCTGATCAATCTTTTCGAAATCATCCTTCAGGAACTATGATAAAATGTTGTAAAACTTTCTATTGTAGGATTATAACATTTGATCTAGTCGAAGAAGTAGATATTTGATTACCACGGCTATATTTTAATCCTTTTTGCAAATAACAAAAAATCTATTTTATTTTCATAACAAAAATTTGTAGCTCAAAAATTTGCACTGCTTGTGATCCTATCATGAACTTCACCATTCCAGTTTTCTCCCTCCTTATTCCCATTGTGCTGCGGTCTCCTCGAAGGTACGGCTGAACCGCGCGGGTTCAAGAAATGCCTACGTGACTACATAACAGCATAGCAATGAGAACGCATAGGAACACGTCGCGTAGTTACCATGGAAAGGAAGACGTCTCGCAAAGGAAAATCGCGTTTTGTCGCTATTAATTCGCGACTATACGAAAGATATCGACGATCGGGATGGTACGATGGGCTTTGAATAATGAAAATGGATACAACAACATATTTTTGTCATTGTTTACATACGGTCAATATGTGTAACCATTTCGGTAAACTTTTGTGCACATCACTTGATTGGCAGGATGGTGGGATATTGATATTACTATCATATGCTAATTGATTTATTTAGGAAAGCGATGCATTTTTGCAACCTGAAACATCAATATTGACGACCCATTATAGAGGTGGTTCCAAGTGCGTAAGCATCGATCTGTTGATAGTACAATACACCACCGTGTTCAGCGTTTATCGGCGAACATACAAAACAACGTGTATTGACAAAGTTTACTTGTTCTTTCCACCGGTGAAGGTGTTTCTTTAGTTTTCCATTCTAGTTTCCATGTAAATCGAGCGTTTAAGCTTCATCTTTAGATCGTAAATGATCCCTATGCTGGGTATTTTAACAGTTTTCATTCTTTCTTCAAAATATGTACGTTTTGCGACGTAAACATTTGTACCAGCCGAACACGGTGTTGGAAGTTGCACCAATCTATAGGAAACATGTCTACGTGTGCGTATTTGTCGCACGCGCTAGCATCAATACTCTCAACAAATGAATGTTTAGCGCATGTTGGGGTCCTTTCAGGTGCCTGTGAAATGGAACGAAATGGGAAATGGAACATTGAGAATTGTTCTCAGGTATACTTTATGATCTTGTAGTATCACAAAATTTAGCCGTTTTTTTATAATCCATAAAATGACAAATCCTGTGGTTACGTTCTACAAACTTGGCATGCGTAGACCACAAAATTCGTATCAAAAAAGCTAAAAAAGAAGGGCTTCTAATCCTATTTACGAAACAAAATACGTTTACACAAACACAATTGTTTACAAATCATAAATCCTGGGTTTTCCCGATGTAACGATGTTCACCGTGTTACCCCAACCGTCGCTTCTTTCGCACCGATCCGGGATAACGGCTTGCCTGTAGTGGTGCTGGGATGGGTTTATTTTGATTCGTGTACGGTACTTCCGCGGAGTTTCATAAAAACAGATGTAATCCTCACGAACGCCACAGTCGTTTCGAAGCATTCGAACGCGCAGTTCAACGTGTGTCTATTCTTCAGTGTGGTGTGACATTGCCCCCCCAGCCAGACTTTCTTGACAAGGCAGGAAAAAGTGCGTACCGACAAGTGAAAATCAATGTATACTGTGCTCTAAAAGGAAGAAAAAGGGTTCTATCGTTAAAGTACTCTGTCGGGTTGTGCTTTACAAAAAACAGACTCATCCAAGTAGGATACCGAAGGCGTAGAAAGACTTCCACTTACGGTATTCATCTCCAGTGACGTCATCGAAGAAAAAATTAAGGGTGGTGCATCTTATGCTTGCCAGTGTGTACGTGTGCCTACCAGAGTGTGTACGGATCGCGTCCCGGTGAAATCGACTCCGCGAGAGATTTAGAAAGAACACATTAAAAACACAACAACGACTACAAACAGCGGGCGGCAGATAAAAATTCAACCGGTTTTTGTTGCCGTTTCGGGTCTCGTGAAAGACGGAGAGAAATCCAATCCAATAAAAACATAAAACCACGAACACCGCGCGGAAAGAGTGATAACGTAGAAGAGCTAATCCGGCCGAAGTCACCGACCAGAGGAGAAGCGAAAGGAAAAGAAAAGGCGACGGTGTGTGTCTCACGTAACCTACAGTGACGAACGAAAATAGAGACACGCGTGTTCAACCTGGCCGGCCAGCGAGAACTACCGGTGCGGTGGCTTTTGGTTTGGTTTACGCCTTTGTATTCCGATAAACGACGTGGCGAAGACGCCCGACGGTAGTGCGTTCCCAGAGAAGCCCACACAGAACTAGACCAGAATAGCGAGCGATCACCAAAGACGGCAACATGTTTGCGAAACTTTGCCAAATGGAAGCGACGTCCCTGTTGGCGCGTAGGGCGGCGGCCCTGCCCATGGTCAACCTGCCGGCCCTCTGCAGCCGGTTCATCTCGAAGAGCAGCGAGGTGAACAATTCCGACTACATGACGATCCGGACGACGGACGACCAGCATCACCACCAGAAGGTCAGCCGCAGCTACGACAGCAAGCAACAGATAAGACTGAAGAAGGTGTCCCGGTAAGTGTTTGCTTTTGTATTTTCCTTTTTCTCTAGATAACCACCCCTTCACGTTTGCTTATGCTTTTTGTGTTACGTCGTGGACTACACCGTGGACTACGCGGAAGAAAGAAGCGCCAGTGCAGTGGTCACGGAATAATGACCGTTGCTTTCACGGCTACCGATCAACTTTTTTTCCTTTCCAATCGAACGATCCGCTGAACGAACCGTTTTGTTTCAACGGAAAGCGGATGTATGTGCGAAAAGTGAAATTACCTTTTTTCCTCCCTCCGTTTCCAATGGTAACATCTTTTCGTTGCGCTGCCTTAGTTTTGCGCCGAATATTCGCCCGTTTTGAGCCCTAAAAATCACAACAACCGGTCTCAACCTGTCGTGGAATGCGGTGGTGGTGATTGACTGAATGAATGAATTTAATCAACGGCCAAAAATCGTGGCGCGCCTACGTTGTTGTTCGGCGGCAAACCGGAATTTATTCCCTGGACACGCGCGAGCGTTAAAACGCGAAAGTCCAAAGTTCACCGCGCGCCTGCCTGCTGTACGTACGTGTGGTGGTGGTGTTTATCTTCGGTGGCAAGAGAAGACCCCGCGGTATCAGACGATCTAGCCCGATAGTATGCCTCATCATCGCGCTCCTCTAGTATCTCCCCGCGTGTGGCCTGATCTCACGGTGCGTTAAATGTGTCAAGCTCTGTACACACATACCGAGCGGGGAGTTCGTTCGTTGGCGGCTGGTTCGATGCCACACTGTCCCACGAAAAGAACATCCACATCAAGACTGCAGCAGCAGCAACCACACAAAGGCTGTATGCACTTGCAAGATTAAAAATAGAACCGGTTCCAGTTCCATCCACGGTTTGTTGTGTATGCGTCACCCTCCTCGGGCGGTTTGTTGTTGTAGGAAAGTCGTCAACAAGCACAAGACCCCAGTTACGAAGAAAAACGGAGATGAACATGCACGCCCTTAAGCGTTGGTCACCGCCATCCACGGATTTCCACTCCAGCCGTGTCGTGGCCTATTTTTTCCGACGCAAAACATTCGTCGCGCGATGATGCAAACTTCTTCAGCACAACACGCCGATCACAAGGGGGAAAACTGGAAAAATGCCATTTCATGGTTGCGTGTGTTTGTTGCTGGTGGAGGCTGGAGGCAAAAGGTTCGAGTTCATTCCCGTCAAAACAAAACCCCCCCTGTCTGCCTGCTCATTTGAACTACTGTCCCACGGGATGGAAATATTACATTCCTTTTCCACTTGGAAAACCCATAAGAGAAATCATTTTCATCCCGCAAAGGTCATCCGGAACATTCCATTCCGTTTGATTCCTTCTCGGTAGATATAAGATGCGAGAAGAAATTTTAGACCGTTCCTGGGTCGTTCGACTGATGAGATGATGCCAACAAAGCAACCGGTCTGGCGAGGTGCGTTCGGTTGTTTACCACCCTACGGTGTTGTTGTTGTGTTGTAATGTAATCGACCCGTCAAACAAAGTAGTCCTTGGAAACGGAGAAAACGGACCGTTAAAATCGATGCTTGCCTTGGTCTTATGTACCTTACGCACGTCGTAGGAACGTAGTTTTGCAGATGAGGTGCTGATGATGATCGGCCACGACGAACAAACGCGGACATAGGGCGTCAGGTTCGCGCCATATGACATATACGCCGACCAATACACGGTTTCGATTCGATCAAATACCGGCGACGATTATTTAAATGCGATGGCGACACAAACCACCGTCCCCGTGGTCGGCAAATAAAGTGGTTTGTTACTTTCCAATCCGCCACGGGTACGATCCGGCTCGGTTCGAAAAACGCCGGAGAAACAAACATGAAACATCGCACATCGCGGCGTCGTGCCGTGTTAATATCGAGTGTCCATTCCGGCCCAGAACCACCGTGGTGATTAAATATTCAAGCCCCGTATTCTTGTTCCCGGGTGCCTTGTTGAGATGGCAACATTGCTTCGCAACCGGCTAACATTAACACACAGAGCCACGCATGATGGTTTGCCATCGGTAACAGAGCGCGATTCAGGGGAGAATGGCAGCGACGAATTTCGATAAAAAATAAAAGTAAGCTAAAAATAAACATCCAGTCGTTTCTTCGGCCACTGGAACTGGAACCTCTTGAATTTGTGAGACGATCTTGTTTTCCTGCATGATGTGCTTGCGTGCGTTTGTGTGCGATGTACATAAGCCTATTTTCGGCATCTCAAAAATGAACGCACTGCGAAGACGACGGTCCGGTTCACGAAAGTACGCAGTAAATATATCTGATCCCAGCAGGCGGGAGGCCGATATGGTGGTGTTGTTATCTTTTCCCTTTTTCCGCGAGTCAACACCCCGAGCCTTTTCAAAACATTGGGTTGGGAGATTGCACACGCGGATTGCGGGGAAGATTGGGTATCGAAACCTGTGCGGGGGTTTGTGTTCTTCCATCCCATACCGGTTGGAACATTTAAACTGCGCAGTTTCGTACGCGCCAGCGTGGCGCGCGTTGGGGCTCCAAAATGTGGCAACAGGAAAACAACATCGAAACATTTGTGCAAAAAATCCGGTGACACACACCGGTTTCAATATCCATCAATGAGATACATTATTTTACCACAAATTTAAAACAACCCAGTCCTTTCTATAAACTATAAATGAGGCATTTTTACGCTTGATAAAATAAACGGAATTTTAAACGTGTCGCCAATCTCAAGTTCAATATCCGTTAAAACTATTCTAAAATATTACACCAAAATCGAACTAAAATTGTTCTTGTATCTTGCCATCTTCAAATTTCATCCAACTCGACCCGTGCTTGGCCTTCCGGGTCAAAATTATCACCGATAGTTGCTGAAAAGGAGTGTCCAAAGTGTGTTTATTGTCAATCCTATTATTGAAGGCGCGGCTTTAAAGCTTGTTGTTTCAGAGTCTGAAGCGCACAAGATGTTCACCGCCTACTACTGCTTATACTTTTCCTTATAACTGGTTGTGATGATCGCCTACTGTGGATTGTAGAACGTGCATTAGATGACCATAGTGGCGTCGTTTACTGCACAAGCACCCTGGCGAGGGAACCGGCCAAACAACACACCGCCAAGGTCAAAATGCCGGCTGTGGTGTGAGAACGAACAGGCTTGAGCATTTGTTTACGTGCCTTGAGGCACACACACACTGTGGTATTTTCTAACGCCTGGCTAGGGTGACTTGATGTGCGTTGCTGAAGTTTGTGTTGCTTTCCAGAAGGTAGGCATTAGAGGAATTATAAATGCGCCGCAGTGCGAGGGTTATTGGAATCGAAAACTAATCTATTACTCTACGGCCACACCTGTTTAGGGAAATAAGGTCTTCCGCAAGTGGGAAATATTACGTGGCGAATGAAATATCATTTACCATCGGCCGGTTGTTAGATGAATCAAACGGTTGACAGCAGCTTAACCTCATCTAATCGATCTCGGAAAGGGCGTCCAGTTTTATTTTTATTGACCATCTTGTGGAATGTCGTAATACGCCGTATACCGACGGGCGCGATAAGAGTAAGGAAGGAATCGCTCCGGCGTAATAATAATGTTGTTGTTGTTTACGATAGTGGCCGTTACCGTTCCTTGGAAGTCGCCATTGGGGGGCTTCGCGCATAACAAGCCTCGTACGATAGGATAAGAATAGACTGCATATAATACTCTCCCCGAATGGGAAAGATTTGCCGATTAGCTGAACTTGCTTGCAAACACAATAATATTTTCCTTTCCACTTTACCATCAAGATGGACGGACTTCTCTCTATTGTTCTGTTGCAGTGTGGTGTATGTTTTTATCTCCTGTTGTCCTGTTTCCAGCCCATTATTGTGCCTAGATGTATCTTAATTTATTCTGGTACCTGGAAAACCGTATCGCTTGGTCTGGAAGTTGACATCTCGTTTCTAAAAAAGGTGTCAATAGAAACTCGCCTTGAATTGCAAACAACTTTTCTTATGCATATGGGCTTTTCACGAATTTTTCATGCCGGCAGCACGTGTGCTTATTTGAATTTCAAGTAAAATGTAATATGCAAACACATCTCGGACAAAAGGTGTGACAAAATAATATTGTTTGAAGAGCACAATAGTGTTCGTTGTTGGATGGTTGCGTTCTTTGAAAGTCGGTACTGAAATAGTATAACTCTTCCCTCGAAACATGACATTCGTAAAGTTCAACAGAACCCTACCTCCAGGAAATGTATGCAATACTCCATTATATGATTGCAAATTTCCAGAGCGGGCTTGACCTTTCCAATACAGATTTGAAAAATTAAATCAACTGATTCAAGTGTTACATTATATGATTTGAAACCCAGTTAAATACAGTTGAACATGTACGAGAAGATCTCACATTGTAAAGGGTTGTAGAAGAACTTCAAAGTCCAGATATTTTGCACTTTTCAATATCTGTGTGACATAACCGCTTACGTTTGGGTTCACCAGCTTGGACAATCCTCGAATTCAAGATTATCTGATGATGACTTCATGATTTGCATCATCGATTTAGCGACGATCACAGTGACAGAGATTTTTTTTTTAAATTTATTTTTAACAAAAAAAGAAACAGTTTAAATTGACCCATTTTCTCTACATGTTGCGACAAACCGTCTGATTGAAATCTTTGGCAAAGAAACCTTATCTCTGTACTTTGAACTTTGCCTAATAAATCAAAAATATGATCGCCCCCCAACGAAGCATATTTAAAAGTTATCTTATCTCGAATGGAGAAGAGGCGGAAGGGAGTTCGGGAACATGCCCATATCGAGAAGGTATTGCAAAGGAAAAAAGTTGTCCCGCTTCATTAGCACTAGTGCTTAAAATTGATGGACAAACACATTAAAATTTACACACCAGTTGCTTATGAAGTACTTGAATAAAAAAAAATAAGCCACACTTTGTTTGGCCGAATTTTTCGTCGTGATTTGTATTAATTAGTATGTTTTTGCTGACTTTATGGGGACAAATAAAAAATAGAGAATATATTACTCTCCACCAGAAGGTGCTTCAAGCCGGCGCGAATATCTATTTCGGGAAAACCATCACCGACATGTTAATGTTTATAGCAATCAGTGAATCAGCTGATAACAGTTTCGCATACTTTTAGTAAACACGACCGTACGAGGAGCCGCCAGTGAATCTGCAAACCGATTTACGTCACTCACTGATTAGCCTCAACTTTGTTTTGCTTCTTTACTATCACACTCATTATTTAACTGATGTATTTTTCTTTTTCTTCTCCAAACATTTCGATTCCAGAACTCTCTCGACACTTAACTCGTCGGTACCGGAAGCGGCGGCCCACACGGCCGTCCCGAAAAGCGAAAGCCGCGAGTTTATGGCCGTGTTCCCCGATCTGGTGCGCGACCTGACCGCGTACGCCAGCAAGTACGACAAGAACCTGGCCACCAAGTGGTTCGTCCGGGCACTGCAGTACAACGTGCCGCAGGGCAAGAAGAACCGTGGGCTGGCGTGCGTGCTCGCCTACCGGATGCTGGCCAAGACGGAGGACATTACGCCGGAGAACATCCGCAAGGCGCAGTACCTTGGCTGGTGCATTGAGATGGTAAGAGAAGACGGATGGCAATGGCAAACGACGCTCTCGTGACCATGGTTTTTGTTTCAATATTATTTGGCCTTGGTTTGATCGGGTGGTTTCGGTGGATTATCTGTTTATTTGTTTGAGGTGTCTTTCAATGTCATCCACTCGAAAATAAACATCATTAATGGAAGGTCTATAACAGGGGTCTTTGCCTGGGTTTAGAAAAGGGCAACAATTACAGGTGGCAACTGATGGATTTTCCACATCCACATGAAACCATGTCAAGAGGGCCTGTGCTACTTAGTATGTAAGACAGTTAATCAAATGCCAATTTGTCATTATAGATGAATTTAACTTGAAGAAGGTGAAGAATTTAAACCGCTGGTACTTTTATTTGCTCTCTCAATACTTCTTATCGCTTTCCCTCTCGAGTGCGAATTATTTTTGTTATTCCGGTACTGATACCCTACAATCAACAGTTGGTTGGGTCGTGCTGGAAATTGCCAATCCGCCGACGACGAATGGTAGGGCCTCCGAAGGTCGAGTTTGTGACCTTTAACACCAACCTCCGGACGGCGTTATGGAGTGGTTCCACATGATGAGCGCATGCCGCAACCGGTCTCGGGTCCGTGACGCAAATGGGATGCGATTTATCACGACTAGGGCACACACGATGATTCTCAAACATTGATTTGTGTGCACGCTGGGCGTGTGTGATAAGCGTTTGATTTTGTTCTTTATTTTATTAATGTGTCATCCCTTCTTCTTCCCTTGCCTTTTAGCTGCATTCCATGTACCTGATCGCCGATGACATTATGGACGGAAGCTCGACGCGTCGTGGCCAACCGTGCTGGCACACGCTGGACGACGTGAAGATGGTGGCGATCAACGACGGGATCATGATCGACGCGTCGATCTCGTACATCCTGCGCAAGCAGTTCCGCAACGATCCGTACTATACCCGGCTGTTGGAGGAGTTCAACGAGATGAAGTTTATCACGAGCCTGGGCCAAAGTATGGACCTGCTGTCTTCCCGGCTCGATGTCACGCAGTACACGATGGATGTGTACAAATCGATCGTCTTCCATAAGACTTCCTACTACACGTTCTACCTCCCGGTGGCGCTGGCCATGCACATGACCGGGTGAGTTTGGGGAATTTGTTTTTCAATACACAGGAATATATCCTGTTTATTTTCACTTTTAAATTGCTTTAATTGCTTATTAAATTTTCCTGTCCACCATACTCCAACACTGTTTTACGACCAGCAGAGATAAATTAGTTTTATCATAAACATCTTATAAAATGGCCAATTCAATGCTATCCAATCATTTTGAGAGCCTAGGATACTCATTATGAGCTTGATATAATTATCTTAATGAACACACTATCGCTTTTAAAAGACAAAAAGTAAGAAATATGTTAATTTTCTGCAGCGTACTGTTTATAGCACGCTTTTTCATGAATGATTTTTTACTTGGCAATATGGTAGATTTAATATTG
>KE525239.1:456001-471754 GCA_000441895.2 Anopheles sinensis | reverse complement strand
ATTGCTATTTATTGAAAACCTTCTACGCATCTACTTTCTTATTATTAATACATTAGGAATAATTAAATTTCATTTTTAACATCTTTTTTAATTTAGCAACACATTTCTTCAGATTCGCTTGAAAGTTTAATTTTATGGCACTTAGTTTTTAAAGTTGACACCTAGAGGGCGCTGTTGTTGTTCTACAGCGCCGTGGTTTATACCAAATGTTATTCATATTTATCTTGTCTTCCCTTTGCGCAGATACACCGATCCGGAGATGTTCCGACAGGCGAAGACAATCCTGCTCGAGATCGGTCAGTTCTATCAGGCGCAGGACGACTTCCTGGACTGCTTCGGCGACCCGGCCGTCATCGGTAAGGTCGGCACGGACATCGAAGAGGGCAAGTGCAGCTGGCTGGCGGTGGTCGCGATGCAGCGTGCCACCGAAGAGCAGAAGGATATCATGCGGCAGTGCTACGGCTCGAAGGGTAAGTGTTTCCCATTTCGTGGGGCAACAGCTTTTTTTCAACTTGCCATCTTTTTTTTCTGTATTTACCTTCCAGATCCGGAAAATGTGGCACGCGTTAAGAAACTGTACGAACAGCTCGGACTGCCGACCACGTATGCCACGTACGAGGAGGAGTCGTACAACATGATCAAAACGCACATCCAGCAGATTTCGCGTGGACTGCCGCACGAACTGTTTTTCAAGATCATGGAGAAGATCTATCGACGTGAAACTTAAGAAGGACGCGACATAGCGGACACATACACTTAACTGTAGTCGTTAGATTCGTCAAATCTTCATTGGTTAGAAAGCAAGCGATTAAGGCAGAATAGTTTTTTCCCCGTAGAATGTCCAGTAGAGGAAAGCAGCGAGCGAATCAACATTCGAATCTTTGTAATCTTAAGGTCCTTTACTCCCTTCTTTATTTTTATAGACTGGGAGAAATGAACGGGGCAGAAGGTAGTGAGATTAAGAGTGAGAAAGGTGTTAGAGTGTGGTTTTGTGAAGGGTTTTAAGAAAATCTTTCTAAGTAAGAGACACATAAAAAGTGGAAGAAGGGACAATTAATGATGGGATCGAGCGGTTTATTTTTCACCATAACTTTTCTATTACTTTCTAAAAGGAGGAATATATCAGGTCCGGTTTTGCCGGCGGTAGCGATTGTGATCCAGGAAGATGTTAGTCGAAGGCGTTATCACTTTCCCACAATTTTCTTTCGATCGAGTTCTCTTTTCGTGTTATGTTAGAAATCCGACTGTGCATACGCACAACAACCCTGACACGGGGGCTTTGTGTGCGTTGTTGATCGATCTTGCAAGGGTAAGATGCGTCAAGCAGAGGTGAAAGCGTTGTAGAAGCGAGAACTCTTGGCGTTACTTTGCAAGTCCTCAAAGCATAGCTCGAGATGGCAGCCTCCGAACCGGCAAACGAAACGTTGGACGATTTCCAATATTCCCTCGCGGGAATAGAATGAAATCGTCCTCAAAAATGTACGTGCTTAGGACGAGTAAAACCCGGTGAATTGAATTAACAAAACAGGAAAAATATTTGTATGAGACAAATTTTGCACTACATACATTTACTAGGTACGAATGCATACCTAACCAATCCGTACTAACAATCGGCAATAAGTGAACGAGCAGCAGTGAAACTCTTGACAAGGAGAACGAGAGTTTTTTTTATTTCGATTGCATGATTAATGTGTATAAGGATGTTTGGGCAGGATCGTTCGGTAGAGGGAGTTAACATTCGTTAACCCATGATGAATTAAGCTAAAGAAACGAGAAGAAGAGCAAAAGAGAGAGCCAGTCAGAGGAAAGTGAAGATGTTATTAATAAGCCTAGAATGTAAGCAAAGGAGACGCGTGTTCGTTTTTTGTCGTACGTTATTGATCATTAATAATAAAAAACCCCAGTAAAATAAACATTTGTGCAGCCTTTTTTATACTGCGGTTTAGTGAAGGAAATAATGATAAACGATCCAAGATCGATACACGATTCACATAAACAAATGGAATTCGTTTTTCATAGAGGAATCAAGGTTAACTAAATTTAATCTTCTGTGGAACCTGGAAATTAATGATCCTTTAAATGATCCGTGTAAATTAAATGATTAAGAATGTGATTCCACCTAACATTTCACTCCGATGAAGCGCAAAAACTTTAATCCATTTGATAATTCATTAAATTCCGTTTATTCTCGCAAAAATTCAATAGATCCTCGCGTTGCAAAAAATTCCCACGAACGAATTTCTGTGACGGAAAAATCCGGTACAGTGTTTCAAAATCTGCCTCTCAAGTACCAGGGTAGCATGTCCACAGCGAAGGTAGCACACAGAACCTCACCATCAAAGCTGGCGGCGTCAGGTGAACCAATCAGCGTAGCGCATCGGCTGCTGAGACCAAAGGTCGGTAAGTGGAAAAGAAAGATAGCTATAACGACACATAGTGCCATTTGTAGTGCATTGAAGCGATTGGCTAATGCGTCCGCCGATTTGATTTGCCTGGTAAGCTACCTTCTGTGCGGTTCTGCTACCCTGGTGTCAACTGAACAAAATTGCCTGAATCGAAATCGAAATCCATCGGAGTCGAAAATGGCTACTGAGTAGGGAAGTGGAATTTCTAAATGCAATTTATTCGGGTTCATGTAATCCCTCGGGTATCAGAATAATTCCACATAAACTGTAAACTTTTCACAAATTTAGTTCTACATATTAGTAAAAAGCTATTTTCTTTCTCTTCGAACCTGCAACCTCGAAAAAGGAAATACGTGGAAAAACATAATATTACACCGCGAATGAATAGAATTGTACACAACCATTGTACACAAGATCTTTCCTACTGCATTTTCATACAATCTTGTGTCGAGAAAACGGAGAAGCGGATCTTTCCAAAAAGGCTTGTGCCAGTTTTCCTCCACTTTCCACTTCCATGAGAAGACAATTTTCCACAATAAATTGGACGCTTGCGGTTTTATTAATTAAATCTTTATTGGGTAAAATAAACGACAAAATTAGAAGTGATAGTTCTTGTAGGGGAGGTTATTACAGGGAATTAATTATACCGACAGCTCCACTCTGTGATTCCGTTTTCCATGGTTTCCATTTTCTATCAGGAAACGTCTCCGAAACACTCGTGCCTTGCATGAAACGGAGCTGGAATTATTAGTTTGCTTTCGATAACTATTTCACACTTGCTCGTTTTCATTTCCTCTAGCTATTTGAATTTGAATGCTTGGAATTGTTGGTCATTTTGATTGCCAATCTCTTGTGGTTCAATTCTAACTTTATCTGATTTCATTTCATGTTTGACGGGTGTTTTTCCTCGGGACGAAGGTTCCTTTTGAAGATACTTTATTTTACGCCCAACTCCCATCGGCTCATTTCGTACGGTAGGATATTGAAAATGGTGGAAAATTACTGGCAAGAAATTGTTGTTTTGCGTTTCCGAAGCTGCTCCCACGGTTTTCGTAACGGTTCGAGCAAGAGTGTTGAATAACTTGATCGCACAACACGAACATTTGATTTTACCTTTCTTTCACTGTTGAGTGGTCTTTATGGGGAGTTTCTTGTTCCTTTTATCGATTCTTTAATGGAGGAGTGGAGAAAAAACGAAACGGTCTTGCACACTTTTTTCATAAGCTACAATTTTTTTTTTGTTTCTTGTTGTTGTAAACTATCCACATTCATCGAGTTTTTCAAAACGTATGTTTCTTTGTTTCTTGTTTTTTTTGTTTGTTTTTTTTCTTTCTTTAACCACCTTGTTTTAATGGTAAAAGGTAAGTGTTTATTCAATTTATTTACTTTCTTATTCTTTCATATACCGTTTTATTCTATTCAGTGGATTTAAATAATTTTACGGCTCTTCTGCATGCCGCTGCGGTTTCGGAGATAAGTTCGCTAGTTTTTTGTTCTGTTTTTTTCTCTTTCTTTGCTGTTTACACTATAGAGAGAGAGGAGGAGCATCTGTAGAAAAGCAATGATATTTTTGGAATAATGTCGTACATGTTGTTTTCTGCGTTGCAATACGTTCTGTTCTATGTATATATACTTTTTTTCTATCACTTTCTTCCTTTCTTTCTTTCTTTTTTCTGTTTTGTTAATTTTTCTTCCGCTACACTCTGTTTTTTCAGGGGCTGTTTTTCATCCATCATTTACTTGTTTGTTTTCGTTCCTTTTTTTTTCTTCCCAGTGTTATATAAATTCAACAACGTTTATCGTTTCACATTCACAGTTTAGCCGATCTTTTTTTTTTGGTTTTCTCTCACTTAAGTAAACGTGTTTCCGTCCTTCTTATAGTGGATTGTGGTTTCCTTTCTTCTTTGCAAACTAAAAAATCGTCCTTGGGACTACGTACATTATTTGTGTGTTTTGCTGTTTGTGTTTTTCATATCCAGTAGTTCGAACTTTGCTTTGCAAGCTCCTTTTTAAGATCCAAGGTTCTGACTCCTGTATGGTTTTGACTGATGATACTCTTCAAGCGTGGTTATAATACGAAGGTCTTGCACGAAGCGGAGGACCGGTGTGTGCACACGGAGAACGAACACACACACACACAAATCAACATACAATTGCGGCCAAAAATGGTGTACATGTATATCTATATTTATTTAAGTGTATACACACGGCACGTTTCACTACTCTTTTTATTCAATATACACATTTGTTAATGTTTAATGATAGTGTAGTATCGGCCAAACGGTGTTGCGCTTTGTTTGCACATTTGTTTTTCCTCCTTTCTTTTCCTTATATTAGGAGAACAAAACTCTTTCTTTCCTTCCAATTTACCACTTTCTTTGTTTGATGTTCATAACTCATGCTTAGCATCGTTTACTCCCTCGTTGATTAGTTATGCTGCCTTCAATTTCGGGTTTCTTTTCCCTAAAGAATGCACATCAAACAGAAAGGAAGCCACTCCATGGAGGCTTTCCGAGGCCGGTACAACGAACAAGCACACGGGTGTCCTTAAGGGAATTCGTTCCACCGTTTTACCTTTGAAAAAAGAAAATGTCGCTATTCTTTTAAACTAAATAGAATTAATTAAAAATATAAACAATTCATGATTAAAAATATTAAAAACCAAACGTTAAGCAAATTCCCGTTTGAAATCAAATTATAAAAAGAAAAGAAAGCCTCCGTTCGATTCGACTTTGTTTGTTTGTTGTCTGTTAATTTATTTGATACATGTTTTATTTTCTTTCAACAGAAATTAACAGCAAACGTACCCTACAACACTCTAGGTTACTTCTAATTATTCACTCCGCGAATCACCATACCCCGTTTCGCCTGAGACCACAATAAAAGGAGCGAAGGAGAATTGAACGCAGGCCATTTCCGAGCTGGCGTATGTTTGCCTTTGTTGGGGTCTTTGCTATACGCTTCTGTTTTCTGGTGCTTGGACCGCAATGATCGATTTGTTGGACGGTATTTCGAGCGTATTGCAAACTATTAATTAGAAACATGGTTAGGTAGCAATTGTGGTTAGTTGTGCGTATGTTTAAAAGTGAAAAAAGGACCTCGGAAGGCTGCAGGTTTATCTGGTAAGCCAATGTTCGGCAAACGGTGCAGAAGCGTGTGCATGTGGTTCAGATTAAACATAAAGGAATGGTAGGCTAATGGAAACTCTCGTTTGGTTTCTGGGGAACTATTCAAAATGGTTGCTGGGCAAATTAATCCATCCATGTGGTCATCCTCGGCACGGCCAACGCTTGGAGCAGAATTTACAAATGGTTCCGGGCGTCAGGAAGAATTCTATTTGGACATTGATTTTATCATCCTTCTCCATCACCTCTTCATGGCCTGCTGCAACTGTGGTCTGGTATGCACACCACAATGCGAATGCAACCAACCGCATCACGATACGCAAACAGACAGGTCGTCATTAAATAAAGTACTCCTGGCCGAAACGCACTTTTGGGCGATCTTTCCAAGGATGTCCTCCTACACACGAGGCGGGATTAAACTTCTTTCACCTGCGTGCATTTTCTACGCCACCAAAACCTACCACACACACACACACTCAGGCACACGCATACACACACAACGAATGTTCACATAAACATGGTTAATGTAGACGCTATTTTTCTTTCAAACGTGTCTATTATCAATGAAACTCACGCGTGCTTTTAGTCCTGTTTTGCTTTCAGGAGAGACATTCACTTAAAATAAGCTTACGCGTGTACGATATGTCCGAGAGTTGGAATTCCGAATTTCTGCACTGACCAAGGACGGCGGGAGACCAGGAAGTAGGAGGAGAACGTTCATGGCGATAAGAATAACAACGCTTTCCAAGAGATTTGAATCAGACTGAACAATTATCTCACGATGGTTCGAATCTTTTAGTTCCTCTTTGGTGAGAAACGCGGAAAATTAGTTATTGGTCGCCCAAGTCGATTTGAATCCATAACAGAGAGATTCGAATCCCAAAAGAGTGAGTAAAAGAGTTGGTTAGTCGCCACCGAGATTTGAATCCTAGTAACAAAGAATCGAATCCAAAACAGGGATTGGGGAATCTAAAGCCTATGCAAAAACATTGAAAAGACGTGTAGCACAATGACGAGCTGACTGAAAACTGGCTTCTTTCTTTCATCTATGGTTACTAGATTGAACCACTTCTTTGCAAAGGGGGATTCCAGTCGCTGCTTGAGATTCGATCCCCGAACAAACTCACTTCACTCTTTTGGGATTCGAATCCCTGTTTAGGATTTATGTATATAAAATACGAGTCGCGGAAACTAGACGTGAGTAATTAAATTGAAATCAAGTCAATAGTAATATTCTACTCACTCATTCTTACTCAGTACGAATGACACATCACTAGTTTATTTCTCGAGATTTTCATCGTTTAAGTGTACTTAGGGATCGATATACATACACATATATTCCGTTCCGATCCTGATGCTTGATTTGATTTTCGCCTTACGGTACATTCTGTTTTTGGAGCTTTTCAACAAACCTAGTCTGAAAGAAAAATATAAAAACTAAAGAAAAATAAATCAAACATTAAAAAAAATCAATTTTTGTAATGGCAATAAAGATTTTTTATTAAAAAAAAATTATTAAACGCTAGGTGTGAGAGTGTTGTACAGCTGTGGAAAAGATTTGTTGTAAATAAAATTAAGCATGCCCATAATGCCTTCCATATCCTGTGTCCATGCCTGTTTGTTAGTGTTTTTCTCGGGGCTCTTCGAAATCAATTCCTCCTGTATTCTGTTTTTGTTCTTCCTCTTACGAAAAAAAACGGTAGACTTGTGCGCGTAATTAAAAAGTACAGTAAACTACCGGTTCACACGTCATTACCAGCCCTTTGATCAGGACTCGACGGACGACATTTTGAAGCAGTCAAACAAGTGAATGAATGAAGTGCACTTGAAAATTAAAAACAAGAAAAAAACAAAAGGATTCACGACCATACGCACTCATACCACATTTTGCAAGCAAAAATACACACGCAGTCTGTCAGCCGTAGAAAAGGTTCCCCGCTTCCAACAGGACAGGAATGGTGGAAGGCTTCCTCCGGAAAAGCTTCACGAGCATACACGAACTGCATAACGGGGCTGCTACTTCTCTCCGGAACCGGTGCGGCGTTAATAAACAACGGAAACTCACATGGTGCGCCACGGCCGATGCCGATGGTGGATGATATGATGGTGGACGACAGGGGCCCACACCCAAACATACGTTGGAGGCTGGACGGTAATGTTTGGCCAGCAGCAATGATATCGGTCGGGTTTTCGCAAAGCTTCCACCGTCAGTTCCGCTGGCATGCTTCCGGCGTCATGCAGTCATCAGGCAGCAGGACGGCAAGTTATGACCGCAAGAGTGTTGAGCCGCCAACGCATGTACCATGCTCACGCGAAGCAGCTGTGCATCGGAATGGATTGTGTTTGGCCACGTCTTCCGAAGTGCGATAGTGTTGCTACCCGAAACGCTAGGGACGTCATCCATCGACAGATCGAGAGGTCTGTCAACCCCCCCAAGGGGGTTGGCACCTTTGAGGTGGCGACCCGCTAATAACTGTGTGCCGAGTGCAACGAGGAATCGGGAATGGTGACACTAGAAATGAAAAAGAGAAAAAAGCTGGCTTAGAAATTACAAAAGTTACAGCGAACACATGGGAACCGGTCAGGTTACTTGTTTGATGATTTGCAGGACATTTTCCCACGACAGAGCTTTGGTGTTTATCAGTTTGGTTTTGTCGAAGGGGTTGGCATTTCCAATTGGGTGCTTTGCTAAGAAACGGGTTTAAATTGTTGAACTTGATCATTTCTTCGAATATTCAAACTGAGAACCCTAAGGTCGATAAAATTGTAAACTGTAAAACGAATCGAAATAATCCGTAAGCAAAGCATTAAATCACACTTCAGTGTGCAAAATTCCTATATACGCACCACATTTTTTTCTTAGTTTTCAAGTTATCGTTGAGGAAAGCAAGTCTGGTCCATACTTTTTTTAACACGTTGACTACGTTTGTACGTTTTTAGATCACTTTTCGTACAAACTTTTTTGATAATATTTGTTTTACACGATGTTAAACCAAACACAAAGCATCACAAAGAACTAATTTTTGTAATTGCTATAGCTTTATGTTGCACTTTTAATACCTTGACTGCCGTGTCATCCAAAAAGTGGGTGACAGAAACCTAGTTTTGAGAAACTTAGACTTTGGGAAAACTAGTTTTTGCAAAAAACAAAAAAAATGATTGTACTAGAAATTTGTACTTAAACAGCGTGGCAGTCAACATGTTAATTTGAATTTCCTAATTTATAAATAAATAAAAATGCAACAAAAAAACTATATTAATTATACAAACTAATTAGTTGGGATGATTAGTTTCCGCTTGGCCGTCGAAATACGTTGGTTTAATAAGTTTGAAAAATATATTTCATCAAAAATATTGTACTAAAAAAGAACGCTCAAAAAGATTGGCAGTCAAGGTGTTAAAAAATGTTTCGACATCGAATTTGCCTGATTTTGCAACATGGCCATTATCTGATGGTCGCGTTGAGCTCTCGAACCGTTTCAAGCTGCCTCTGCCGGAGAAGCACCATCAGGCCACGATATCCTAGCGATTCTCTATGCTATTAAGGTTAGGATTTCGTGCTGACTTAAACAAAAGAGTGATAAAGCCCCGAAAACTATAGTTCAAATGCTTTGCTTACGTGGATTGCGGTGTTATCTTGTTTAACATAATTTTTCAAAAAGGATCAAAAAGTTGTCCACAGGTTCTATGTGGTTTTGGTTTCCAGAAAACATTTGGAAATCGTTTGAGAATTAGCATAGCCACCGATTAGGAGATTAAAACATTCCCTCATCCAATGTTTGATGAATCGTCAAAATCATCCACTATAGTTGATGTTTTATGCGCGGAGTTCAGATTACACTTTATAAATAGTAAATTCAATTCGCACAAATGCGTAAATGCGAAAAAGATTAAAAAATCTACAAAATAAAACCAAGTTAATTTCAATCAGATCATATTAACTTTTTATCACTTATCCGAAACTATCGGATGCCACCTGAATGGATTCAAATAATTATAAATTTTGGGTTCACAAAATGCCAATCAGTTAACATGATTCAATACACTGTTTTGGGTCGACTTTTGGTTTCACTTACCTCTTGTTTCGTGGGTCCAAGTCCGCGTTTTATCGAGGTGTAAATGGATCGGAGTTTCTGCCTTTACCGGTTTTTTCCAGCTATAGCACACCGAGCTCTGGCCATCGGTTTCCGGACGCGTCCCCTTCCTCGGTGTGCATGTCTGCGTTATGTTAAATGTTGCATAACTTTTGCCGGTTGTTGATGGTAGGATATGCTCTGTAGCAAGGGTTCTTTTGCACTGGTACTAGCAGTTTGTGTAGTAGTAGTAGTAGTGGTTGGTTGGTAGGTAGGTAGGTAGGTAGGTAGGTAGGTAGTAGTGATAGCAGTAGCACTAATGATACTAGTTAGTCGTCTTATCATAAACGTTTGTTTTCTTCCGCTTCTCTGTGCCCTCCCTTAGCGCGCACAGACGGATTCTGCGTTCTCCATTACAATGATTCTGTCCTCTTCTACTGCTCCGCTACGTGGTGTGCTTTCATTATCCTCGTGCATGCTCTTTTGTTTGTGTTTTATCAATTTTTTACATCTCACACACTATTACACACGTTTTACGCTTATTTTTATCTTCCTTCTACTGTCTGTGTTTATTTTTTATTTTTAAACCTTTTGCTACTCACTCCCTTTTTATAGTTTATAGCTTCTCTCTTTCTCTCTCTCTTTCGTTCTCTGTTCTACCCCCTGTGTTTTACTGTATAGCTACGTTTTTTTCCTCTCCTTTCTTTCTCTGGATTTTTTTTCTTTATTTCATAATATAGAATCCTTCTTATTAAGCTGGTTTCTAGTTTTAATGGATCATCGACTGTTTCCTACCACCTCCTTCTATATATCCTTTGCAGCGGTGTTTTACCCCCAAAGCGGTAGTTAAAGGGCTCCCCTTGCACTGCGGAGCGCAAATAAAAAAAAAACTTAAGGAGCGAGGGAAATGGCATTGGGAAGTGCGGTGGTTTACTGCTTCCTCCAGAGGATGCTCATTTGCATACACCACACAAACGCAAACAAGCATACAATCCATAGACGGAGTATGTGTTTGCATTGTAAGTACATTGCGGTGTCCTAAGACTACACAAAGTGGGTGGATGGAAAAGGCCTTCTAGGTCCTCAAGGAAGCGGACCAAGTGACCAAAGTGTGTAAAATTCATCCCTGCCAAACACTGGGAGATGCTTCGTCGGGAACACTGGGACACGTTCCAAGCGCTCCACCAGTTACAACACACCTGCCTTCTGAAGAGCTGAAGTGGTTTTTATTCTCCCTTCGACTAAAACTGCAATAATGCACCCGCTATTCTTGTCCGTCCGAATGTGTGCGCTCGGCTGCGGAGTGGGGGAAGCAAATTATCAGATTGTTTTTAAGTATTCCTCCTAGAAAGCCGAGCTGGAGCTTTCACACGCAATACTGATGCTCTTCGGTGCTTCCTTGCCTGTGTCGGTTGGTACGAGAGTATAGGGGGAGTTCTGTTGTTCTTCAATATATATATACTTTAATTTATATATAGAGGGATGTGTTTTCTAGCCTGTATATAGTGGATCATTTTGTGTTTGCTAAATGAGTGGATGCGTTTGTTTCTGCTACTGCTGTTGCTGCTGCTGCTGCTGCTGCTGCTGCTTGCCAATTTTCCGTTCTCTTTTGTAATGCTGATAATGCAGGGATTTTGCTTGGAGTGTGGCTTTTGTTTTGTTTATAAATCTGTCATACTTTCTTTTAAAATAATATGATATATTCATTTAGCTGGAATGAGAAGAGATAAGAAAAATGATGATTAGCTCAGTGTTAGGTAAGAGTAAAAAGGAGGAGAGGCCGGGTTGGACGTGGTTGGACAATATTTTATCATCCACTGGCGCATATGATAGGATAGGCTATTGGAAAATCCTATCGATTAGACCATCATATGCGGCGCCAATGTTTAATTAAACGCGGATGATTTAGTGCATAATGATGCTATTATTATTGGCCCACCCATTAGCTTTGTTTACTGCCCGAAAAGCACCACCTCTCGATTACTTTATCTTCCCCTTTCCACCTAATTTCTATTCCACCTTCAATGACCCCAAAACGCAGCACTTTATTTACACATATGGTTGCCATTTTCACGTGCAATAAAGCGTTTACTTTAAGCTGTTTCGCATAAAGCTAATTGGCTGGGTGGGTTGGGGTGATGGTCAAGCGGTCGGGGCCCGGAGTGCGAGGTTATGTTTGTATGCTTCGGGGCAGAGCAGTTTGATCATCCCGCATTGATTGGAGCCGTGCTGGCGGTAAATATTTAACATTAATTAAATGATAAATTTAATCAAACAAAACTTCCACAAAATAACATCCCGATTTTGTGTACTTTTGTTTCGCTCTCAGTGGGCCCCCATTGTGTCGAGGACGGTCGCAATAAATCATTCTTTGTGCCGGTTTGTTACAACAGCGGAAGGCCAACACGGCTGGGGGTCATCTAATCATGGGAACTCGGAACACATAGCGACATATGCGCATACCAACCCAACCCAAAAAGGCTTTCAAACTTTAATTTGATTAAATAATAATTCATCATCGGATGGAAGCTGGGATTGTGGAGCGTATGCAAACAAAAAGCTTGTTAAAATTCCTTCTATTCACAGGCAGGGACCTTTGACCACCCTTCTATGTCGGATTCCACTCGAGCGTGATTTGCGAGGGCATCATCCTGCAGTTTGCATTGGAAATACCAAGAAAATCTATAATTAAATTCGATGAGATGGTGTCCCGGGAAATGGTACACAGATCCATCTACAGATTGACGTTTCCCCTTCGTAGCGCGCTGAAGAAACGGTTTCCGAAGCACATTTCCATGTATGTTTTGAGGAAAAATGAAAACTTTGAAAATACTCAGTAATAGTCTAGTTTAGCTGAAACGAGTTAGCTTTAGTTCTCCCCTTGCAACTATTCCATTAAGCCAATCTCCACGACCGACAGTTTCCGTCAGAGACAGCACAAGTTTCCTTTAACGCGCTGGTGTTCAACAAGCTGGCGTTTGATGGATTTTCTAATCCAATAGTTCCAAACCCACACACCGACCGACACCCGACACAGCATCCCGGACACGAAAGCTTTGCGCGCGAACGCCGAGAACGCTTTCTTCCGATTTCCTGAGCATGTAATTGACAGGCCGGGGAAGAAAGCGCGTAGCGAGGATGACGGGTGGGGGGGAGCTCATTTCAGCCAGCGAACCCCAAACCCCCGTCAAACCGTCACCCAACCGTACATTCGTACACACTTGGAAAACTTTGATAAATAAGTTTTCCAGTCCGTAACCCGGCCAGCTTCCGGCACTTTTCCAGCGCGCGGCGGTCGTGGAAAAGCGTGGCAACCTCGGCACGGCACGGATGTTGGCCAGCAAAACCGACATTGGGAAGTAAGTGAAAGAAGAAAGCACCGTCAGAAATTATTCAACTGTTGTCAAAGTGATACCGAAAGGAGTTTTATTTCATGAATTATTAATTCGTTCATTAATCACTGGGAACTGTTTCTGGTTCGCAGCTGGGTGGTTTTGCAGTGTGGTGGATTTTTTTTCTTCTTCGTGTTCTTTTAATTTTTGGTCCTTTCACAGTCTTCGTCGCGATTCTTTAAGTTTAACTTCGTTTTCCGGTCGTTTGTAACAAGGATTCCGTTCCGTCCGTCAGATTAAGCAGTAGCAAACGTTTTCTAGAACTGGTGTGTGCGAAGTGGGTGAACCATTAGTCAGTTGTCCGGACGGCTTAAGAATCGGGTTTGAGAAGAAAACATTCTATCAGAAGTCTTCACACAGAAGGCAATGGTGCAAACGGGTTGAAAATACTTAAAAGGAACTATCTAAGCCCTAAATCAATTTACATTTGAACAAATGAATTACAAACGGTACTTAGAATGTACTAATTTAGCGTGGATTAAACATAAAGGGTGCGTGACGAATTTTTGCTGTAAATTTATACAAAATATATCTATCTATCTGCATAACATCTTATTTAGATAAATCTGACAGCACTGATTAAGTTATTGTGTTAGACATTGGGAAGAAATAACCATAGATTAGTGAAATGAAACAATTTCGAACTAAGAGGGCAAACGGGTCTGCCATTCTATCTTGCGTGGGAAATCGAACAAAAAAGGATATTGTAGGGCGAAAAATGTGTAGGAATCGAAAATTAGCCATTAACCCTCTTTAGAGTATTCTTCAATTTATTAGGATATCGTCAAACTTCTGTAACAAATTAATAACTTCGAACGGGTATTTTAAACGTTTTTATACAATTGTTAGACTAAAGCCCAATTTGTTTTGGTTTTGCAAAAGTAATCTGCATCTAAAAAAGCAAAAATAGTAGTCGTCAATGTGCTAATTTCCGGATGAATTTAAAAAATTCACTATTGAAGTTTAACGATGCTACGATAGGCAAATGGAGCCCTGTTCAAATTCAACGATACTTTTTAGAAGAAAACCACCTGGTACGACTGAATACAATCCTTTACACTTGCTACGGCGTAAAATACAATGATGGTGCCCGACTGATTGCTGTCTTAATTCGACATCGTTACGTTTACTCTGAATATTGTTACGCAAACAGAATGAACAATTTTCTTAATTTAACTGCAAAACTTCGTCACGCATTTGTAAGTCCGATCACACGTGTTTATGAAGAAATATCCGGATAAGGATCATATAATATGTATAAAAATAAACTTAATCTGTCCTTTAAGCCACTGGCAATGGACACAAAAAGCTCACGTTGGTCAAGTTACGTTCGAACACACGACCGATCGTCCAGTAGCCGACAACCCAGGAGAAGCCTTCAGGCATCGGCGCGAACACGTGAGTTTGATTCCGGACGGACGGGCTCGAGTGCAGTAATTGCTGCCCACAGGACACGTTGATGATGCTGTATGTGGCCGTGTCAATCCAACTGTCTAGGAATCCATCCTTTCCACCGATGCGGTACGTATTCGTCTTCGGGGCGAATCCGACGGTGCTTCGGTTCCAGGAATGCCGGAACACTTCTCGTAGTGGTCAACACAATGGATTGAACGTGATTCAGAGGTTCATTATTATGGATAAAAGATAATGCAAAGGAAGAAAAATGAAACCCAAATACATTGTGCATGGATTCCTTGCCAACTGAACCGACGTACGGGGACTACCTGTCCAGTGGTTGATTTGGTTTTCCAAAAGCCCGGACTCGCAGAGGGCGGAGACAAGCTCCATCATCCAACACCGATCGGAGAGTTTATCTCGGGCACATTCCACGGGCTTTCCAATTCTGTCACGATTTTCCCACACGAAATGGCGTTGGTCCGAGAAAAAAGGTATCCGCATTGCGTGGGAAGGAGAGGGATTTGACATGGAATGGAGGATTGTATTTGTCGTACCGAAGGAAACTCCCGTTCGGGCGAGGAGTGAAAACCATTTGAATAGTAATAACAATGGGGATTTCCCGGGAGCGTTGTTCCGGGTTTTTTTTTCTACTCTCCACTTGCGTCGGAGCTTCCAACGACGAACCGTTTCTAACGTACCCGGACAATGCCGGAGGGATTTGGAAATTTCGATTTCCACGTCAAGCCCCACCAATCCTGCACACATGCATTTATAAAGAGGCCCCCCTGCCACCACTTACATCGTGGAGTTGTCCCACTCCAGCTGGCTGACGTTCTTGTAGCGCCCGTTCAGGACCTCCTCGTCCTCGGAGTCCGAGTTCTCCGACTCGGAGCTCTCGTCCGACAGATTGTCGTTCTGCATCGGGTTGATGGTGATGGTGAGCGCCGAGTCGTCCCAGTCGAGCTGCTGGTCCGGGGCCACCTTCGGGCACGGCTGGTGCTTGTCGGTGTTGCGCGAGTGGCCACCGGCCGCACCGGCCACACCGCCATGGTGTCCCCTGACGCCACTGGCGGCACTGTTGTTGCGCAGGCGGGCGATGCCGACGCCGCAGATGAGCAGCACAAACGAGGCGCAGATGACCACGATCAACATGGTCGAGTGCGACGAGGCGAGCTTCTCGTGGCCAATCAGTGCACTGCTGCTGCTGCGGACCTTCGACTGCGACTCCTGGACGTCGTGCGAGTGGAGCATCGCGTGCGCGTACTGGTTGGTGTTGTCTAAAACAAAATTGAGCATAATGAAAAAAGTTAAGCAAACCATTGGTTGAACTTTTAATATCGATTTCCTTTTTTTGTTTTCT
>KE525239.1:438828-449298 GCA_000441895.2 Anopheles sinensis | reverse complement strand
GAAATTAACACGTTCGTACCAAGCATTTTTAGTACAGATTTTTAGTACAATCATTTTTGACGAAATTAGTTCATCAAATTTATTAAACCAACGATTTTCTGAAACTAAGCAAAAACTAGGCTTCCCAAAGGGTACTTTTCAGCTATTTTTATAGTCTGCTACTACATAAGTTAACTACTATGTAAGTGTAAAGAGCTGATGGGCATTGTTGCCGTCACCCATTTTTGGGTGACGTGGTACGGAACGTGTTAAGCTATAAAATTAATTGAACCAACTATTTTCGAAAGCTAAGTAAAAACTAGGCTTCCGAAAGGGCACTTATCAGCTATTGTTATATTCTACTACTGCATAAGTTCACTACTATATGAGTGTAAAGGGCTGATGAGCATTTTTGCTGTCCCCCACTTTTTGGGTGACATGGCAGCCAACGTGTTAGCTCGAACACGGCATTTTAGAATAAGTCACGAAACTCACTCGTATTGCACTAATATAGAAGTAGGTTGTAATATTTGTTAAAAATAAGCCATAAGGAAGCTTAATCTATTTTTTAATGGTTTAAAACCAAATCTTGGCATTTGTTCAATAACCAAATTTTACGAAAAATGACTGTACTAAAGTGTTCTAAAAACGCTTGGCAGTCAACGTGTTAAAGAACTTTTTAGTGTAACTTGTGAAAAAAAATTAAATTTACGAAGTTTTAACACTAAAAATAGCATTGCTTCAATAATGAGAGTAATTAAACTGGATGATCTTCAATTTTGTTTAACCATCTTCTTCTTAATTGGCTCAAAATTCCTAAGTGGGACTAGGCCAGACTCAGGATTTGATCCCACATCTAAGGCGTGGTGTTTTCTAGCACTTCCACTACGCCATGGGCACCTCCTTCGTTTAACAATACCAATTTATTAGTTTACTGAAACAAGAATAAGCAAAAAATTATGGGTGATTGTCAACAACTTCAACACCTCGTCTAACTACGAGCAAGATGTACTTAAAAGCCGATTTTTCTCCCAACAGTCACAACAGTGTTAAAAGTGAACACTGTCATTATTCAACCCCAAACCGGCGTGAATTGTTGTGTCCATCCGTAACGAGCATGTGTACGTCGCCGACCGATGTGACCCGTCCGTCCATTCGTCCGTTTGTGGTTCCCGGTGGATTGGATGGAAAGCACGAACGAAATCGAATTTCTACGGTTTCACCTCCATTTGCGAGCCAGTGTCTCATTTCACCCTCGTTTCATTTGAGCCTCTGTCATATACGGTACGGTTAACCGACCGTACAAGAGATGGATGGATGGGCCGAGAGTAGTTTTGAGTAGTCCCAAAGCGGGCGAAAGACCATCAAACGCCATCGGGGACCGTGTCTTTACGCGGAAGGGTTTTCGGCCGTAGATAGAGGAGAGACCAAACCCGACGAAAAATTCGATAAAAGCACACCCAAGGTGTTTTTCCCCTTCCCCCCTCTTCCCCTCCTTTGAGTAATCGTGAAAAGCAAACTTTGCGTGCGAGGTAGGTTCCGTCGTCCGGCGCTCGACCGGCCACAGATTTGAAAGCGATCAATTTTGTGTCACCGAAGGAAAAATGGACCCTTCGAGGAGGTATAATTGAGAAGGGCGGGAAGAAAAACCATCAAAAAAAAAAGAGCCACCCTCGGCGGCGATCGATGTTAAACAAGTGGACAAACGAACGAAGCAATAGAAGGCCCGTCCGTGTCGGTCGCCGTGTTTGATGGCGCACCTTCAACGACCAAATTGCCATTTTGTTGACATGATTGATGTTTGCGTATGCAGACGAAGAGTAGGTCCGCGCTACTGGTTGTGTGTGTGTGTGTGTGTCGCTCGTCAAAAATTGGTTGCGCCACCTTATTGGCACTTCCTCGCGCGTGACGAAAACCGTTGCGCAAGACCACTCATCCCACTCCGCCTCCTGGCTACCCTTTGCCTTTTGCTTGCCCGAAGCCCTTTGCTCGTGGGCTTTCTTTGGTGGAAATCTTTGAAAATGAAGTCCAGGTTTTCCAGGCAGCAGGAGCAATGGGGAGGGACTGTGTACCGCTTCGCAAGAGTTTCCTCCCTCTTTCGTACATTAGTTTTCCGATAGTTCGTGGCCACCGGTTTCCCGGGAAGTTTGCGTGAGTTTAGCACATTATTGATTGATGTTTGGTGGAGGGAAAACTTTTCACCTGCGGTTCACGCGCTCATTGCTCGATGATGCCCACCGATGCCGGCTTTCCACATTAAACCGAATGGTTTTCGAATGCCAACCCTGATGTAACAGGGGGCCAAGCGGGATGATACAAGCCACAAGCGCGAGTCTGATGTTCGTTACATTTGGTTCTGCCGTTTGGGAAGCTTTCACACCCGGGTGCCAGGAAAAGTAAGCCGTCAGCGAGCGAGCTTGTTGGCGAAACCATACTATCGATTGGCCCGTATTAATGCGCAGATCTGGGTTGATTTGGTGTTGGCTGGTTTGGGAAAATCGATCGCCCTGCGTTGGCTAATGCGATAATAGCCTCGTTGCGGAGCTGTTTGAGCACATCGTTTATCAACGTGGAAAAGCGAGAAGCAGGCTGTTTGTGTTTGGGTACAATTTGTAATGTTGCAAATTACAAAATTGAATTTGTGAAACATGTAGCAAACATTGCTTCGTTTTCCAAAGCCTTATGAATTTAGTAAGTTTCCAGTTATGGTCAATGGGAGAATTTGCACTGGCATGTTATCTGAGCATATGGTAGACAAAATAATTTCTATTCACGTTTTATTCATATTTTTTTCCTCGCTTCTCAATATGCACATAATTTACCGAATCGAACAGAATCGTCACCTTCGGAGAAAAATCCGTTTCCTATCCGCAGAAAGGGAGAAAATGCAACCAAAAATTAAGCAAACGAACCGATACGCAAAGTGAATGTAAAGTAGATTAGTTGAACTGTTCGCCGTCGGTCGGTTGCCCGAACCGAAATGAACAAGACCAACGCAATCCACGAGCTGTTTTTTCTTTTTTCAAAAGCCACAAGAACAAGAAGATTTATTCAGTCTGTTCGGGCCTCCAAAGAGTGCGTTCTGCTTTTGCCGGCTTCCCGACGTCTGCTAAGAAGTTTCGGCGTGACTGTTCCGGAGGAAGTTTGGGTTTTCTGGTCCGCCCCCACCCGTCTGTGAACGTTTCACTCCTCCCCCACCCCCTGGAAGCGAGCGGTTCTCTAACGAAGCTTTTCGGGACGCGTGGCGCACATCAAAGCCCCAGACATGAACCCTCGATCCAAAAATCGATCGGGTGGATTGGAAATTCAATTTCTTTGTATAAACATTTTAGGCAAGATACGGGGACGGGGAGGTTGGGTACAAAGGCGATCGTAAAGTTGAACAAGTGGAGGCAAGTTCTTTGAAACAGTTTACAAAACGAGCTGCAGCTACAAATGGAATTGATTTTGCTTTTGAAAATAAACCGGAAACATTTCAATAGCAGCCTTAGGAAATTGAAATGTGTGGAAAATATCATCCCGGATCATGATCGAAATTTGAGACTTAGATTTGAAAGTTAGAAATGACAAATTAAAAAAAAGCATATGAATAAACAAGCAACGTAGAGAAAAATGAGCGCTAACTCAACATTTACACGTTGGCTGCCCCGTCACCCATTTTGCGGGTGACAACAGCAATGGTCATCTGCCTTTTAGAAATGATATCACGTTGACTGCCATGTCACCCAAAAAGTGGATAACAGAAACAATGCTCATTTTTCCTTTACACGTATATAGTAGTGGACAAATATAGTGATAGGTCAATATAATTACCAAAATATACCCTTTCGGAAGCATAGTGTTTGCTTAGTGTTCTAAAACCATTGGTTCAATGAAATTAACAACCAAATTTAATCAAAAATGATTGTACTAAAAATCTGTACTAAAAAGCGTAGTAGTCAACGTGATCTAAAAGTAGGCTATAATAATTACTCTAATGTATCCTTTGAGAAATTAAGATTTTGCTTAGTTTGCGAAAACTGTTGGCTCTATAAATGCTATTAACAAAAATATTTGTACTGTAAACTTTTCTGATCCAACCACGAAACTAATATAAATATTGCTCTTATATAGACGAAGACTAGAGTAGTTGTACAAATTTATCTTTTTATAAACCTTAGCATTTGTTTTACAAACAAATTTCATTAAAAATTGTTGTACTAATAATATTCTAAAACTGCTTGGTAGACAATAAGTAACATGTTGCTGAGCTTGAAGATAAAATAAATTGAAATAATCTCACGTTCCCCACAACGACGAAATGTTGTGCCAGTTAACATCGTATAGTTAAACATTGAATATGAAGAAAAAACAAACAACCACACACATGCTCGTTTTTTCGAGCCTTTTTCTAATCCATCTCGTAAAGCTTGATTTTACAAAGGTCGCCCTGCACATGATCCAATAGTCTGTAGGAGGGAGCAAACGACAGAAACATACCGACGCTGTTGTAATCGAGAAGACCTTTAGTTGGTGGTTTGGAACGTGAGGGAGTTTTTCCGTTGTTCTTGAAGAAAACAGTCTCTCCTCCCAGTGGATTAACATTCAATTAAGCATGCGCTCCCATTCCCAGCTGACAAGGTGAATGCTAAGGTGCTCTTCTCCATCCAATGGAAGAAGTAACAGAAAGTTCAAAAATGCTTTTCCTTCGACCACCCGCCAAAGCGGTGGTTTTGGTGGCAAACAAACGTGTGTTGAAGCAGGAAAAACCATCCTCGAAAGAAAACTCCCACGGTCGTAGCTTTTCGGGACGTGTGTGTGTGTGTGTATGGAACACAGCGCTATCACTTGCAGACCCGACAACATACATTCCCTCTCTTGCACGAGCGCTTATCACCTTTGGATCACTCATGGCGAGGAAGGAATCTTTGCTTAACCGGCATTGTGACGGTGGATCCCGCCAAAGATTTTCCGCCAAACGCGGGTTACATCATTTCGCGTCAGTCTGCGAAACTTTCCCCCATCGTTGCGGGCCGGGGGTTGCGATTCGATGCAGGATGAAACAAGGGAAAATAAGAAAAGCGTGTGAAATATACTTCCAATCCTTCGTCAAGTGTCAGCGAACACTCACACACACACATAGAAACGCGCGTGCTTATCCTTACAACCTATCAAGAAGCCCGGCGAAACACCGGGAGAACGCAAAGATAGCTTGGAAAACGATGCCGCACGCGCGTGTCTAAACGTTACCTACCCCATGGGGTACATCATTATGGCCGGGGGAAAAGCGTGCGTTAGTGAAGGAAAAGTTGCCCAATTGAGGGAATATTAATTTATTTGTCAAACGTGATTAGGGAAAGCTCTTCCGGGCGGGACGAGGATACCGGTCCGTGTGGTGTTGTGTGCGTGGTCGGGGAATGGGAGCGAAATTTCTCCGAACGCACCGATAGGAGGTTGCCAGACGCAATATCCGCCGATGGTTCGAAGAATCCAACCACGGACGACGCGTAATAATAGCGCGCACAAGGATGATGAACACCCGGAGGTATTTTATTGTCATGTACTTCAAGGGGATCAATATAACGCTCGCTTTCCCATCCGCCGGAGGTTGTGGTATGTGGCACCATTTGACTGCGGTTTCCATATGTGGCCCGCGCCAAGCCCTCCCCTCCCGTCCGGGGTTCCACTCGTATTTGGTGAATTTCCCAACCAAGGGGTTGTCCACCCGATGCCTTCGTTTCATGCCACGCATGCATGGCATGCTTTAGCCGAGAGTCCTTGTCGGCGACGAAAAATACCGTGCCGTGGTGTCATCTGGTGGAGCAGTGTTCAAGTACTTGAGGCCCGTCACCACCCTACCCCCAACAGAGGTAGGTCAAAAACCAGCGGGAAAGAGATCAAAAAATGATCTCCTCGTTTCTGGAGCACGCTTCGCATAAAGGCTTGGGAGAGGGAATATTTGGAACGAAGAGAAAACGCGGCTTCACTGTGGCACGGAGCGTTGCCGGAAGTGTATGGGAGTACAATATAACGCAAATCGGGAGCTCCGCACAGTGGGGAAGTGGCCAACGAAGGCTAGGCTTATGAGGATAACCTACAGACAGAGGCTGAGGTCTGGTTGTATTGTTTTATGAAATTTCTCTTGCTTTAAATTCTTTCAAATTAATTTTATACAAAAATCTTAACGTTTTGAAACGACATTTTGGTTTCATCTAGAAATGATATCATCAAGAATAATGTAATATTTCTGTAATAAATTTGTGTGCACAGTACGCAGACCTAATATTCTATAGAACAGTAAATTATATAGAATTTCAAATAGAATGTTATTTCGATTTTAAACCTTATCGTCTAAGAAAATTCGGAACATTCAATATGCAATACATAGAAAATCCAAAACTCCTTATTCGAGCTGAAAACTGTAGTCCCAATTACAAAGTTGATCTGCAATGAATCTCTTATGAAAATAGCTTCTACATTTTAAGGATAGAAAATATTGATCTAATATTTGTAAATAAAAAACACAGAAAAATATATGATGTAATTACCCTTACAACAACAAACAAAACCTTATCCGAAGCATGGACGAAGATCATATTGATAACTGAAATAAAGTTGAAACTCTTCAGCTTTACACAAGGATATAGCACAATTGTTTTTCTCAAAAAGTTAGCTGTTATGAAGGAGATTCATTAGAAAGCTTAAAGTGTTTTGCGTTATTAATAGCTATTATGAAAGTCGATTCGGGATTGTCTTGAACGCTAGCGCTCGTCTCGAATCGATATTGAATTGGTATTATAAAATTCTAAAGGAGTCGACATAGTCGACAAAGCTGTTTGATAGTTGTCTAAGCCAGCCAGTACAGATCTATCGTGAACAAAATTCTCGACCGTTCGAATCTCGGAACAAGTCTTATTGTTTGTCGGTAATAGTATTATTCATATTACGATTGATGCAACAAATTTTCCGAAGTAATTTATCACGCAAAACATGTTCACCCTTTCGCTAGCAATTTTCCTCAGTATAACCATTCTACTTAGCTTGAACAATTTTAAGAAAAGATTACTACTTCGCAAAACTTTCAATGCAAAATGGTTAAGGAAAAAGGTGAAAATCAAGCCGATATTTGCCGTCGGCATTGTCGGTCATCCGCTGGTTGGGGTTGTGTGCCGTGTGCCAAGGCGCAAGGAAATGTAATTCCATCATTTCCGCCCCATTCCTGGCACGCGGAAGAAGCGAAAGCTCCGCCAGAAGCGAATCGAAAATAAAGGAAGCACCGTGCGCATGGGTCGGTCGGGTTGCGGCCCAGGACGATACGACTATAATCGAAACGTAGTCGAGCATTCGCTCCTGTCATCGGCAAAGGGGAAGAAAGGAGTAGGTTCGGGTCGGAAAAACGAGAATGAGAAACGAACCGGGAAGGCGACCGAAGACGGTGCAATGAAAAGCGCTCGCCTCAGATCTCTTAAAGTAAGCAGGGAGGTAGAGGTTGCACGCAAAGGAAAGCACTGGACGTGGTAGAGCTGATGAAGGAGTCGGTTATGTCAAGTATTCCATAGCAATGGCAGACTTTTCGCCAGCGTTTCGTGATGGAAAGAAAACGAAATGTAAGAAAAAAAGGAAGATAGGAACACCCAATTCGAGTAAAATGAACGAGCGCATAGCAAGAAGCAGCCGAAGAAAAGTCAAGCTTCCTGTGGCCGGAAATAGTAGCTCGAAGAAGTTCGCTCCGTTTTTCTTCGCCCGTTTCTTCCCTATTGGAAAATTCCGGGCGCGGAAAATGTGGCAACGTCTTGAAAGCACGGGCTGGCAACGATCCTGTGTGTCCGCTCCCGGACGGCTTTGCAATATAGAAGTGCTTCCACCATCTTGCGCACCGAATGCATCCAATATCTTCCGTGCACCTGAGGGCCACTTTATTTGCTCGTGCAAGGACTTGAACAAAAAAACCAACAAGAACAAGGCCATTCCTGCACTGGCGGAAGGGTTTTCTTGGTTTCCTTTTTTTGTTATTCAAGTAGGGAAAAAGAGTTTATCAACCGTTTTTTGATCCAGAAATTCTCTGAGTAAGAAACGGATAAAGTGAACGGATAGAAAAACATCTCCGGTGGGTTCCAATGCAGGAAACCTTTGCAGAATGAATCAACCATTGCAGAAATTTAATGTGGACAGAGGAGAAAAAACAACTAGCTTTGGACAAACAGAAGCTCATCTTCTTCGAAAATCGTCCACGCCACTTCCCTCTCTCAGTCGCCTTCGCCATCGGTTTTCGTTCGGGCCATTTTCCGGATTCCTCACAATGAGGGTTATCGGTTGCTGATGATACCACCATTGCTAGCGTTAGTGGTAGTAGTAGTTGTTGTAGTAGTGGTAGAAGTAACCGTGATACTAGCAGTGTATAATGCCGGGATTTTTCCGTCAGTCGATCAAGGACGATGCTGATGGGACGGTGTTTGTGGCTTGCGCATAAATTTCATCCATAACGACGAAGCCCAACCGGCGAAGAGGTGCTTTTGTTTCGAGTTTTCCCATTTTTCCGATGCGGCACTACGGAATAAACCGTGCTGTAGAGCGCGTAGAGGAAAGTGCAGAGAAGGCGCCTCTCGAACGGAGATAAAATAAAGGAGCTCCTTCTTTTCGATTTTTCTCGGCTGCGTTTTCCGCACGGTGGAGGAAAGTTGCAATTTATACAGAGCAATTGAGTGGATGATTAAGAACATCATCAAAAGGTTTATCGATATCCCACGGTTTTCCTTTCTCCCAGTGCTCTTCCTTTCCTCGTCGGTCCATGGTTTTACTTTCCATTTCCAATTCTACGCCGCCGTGTATACCCTCGAGAAATCATTCTCGTTGAACAACGATCGTGGAACAACTTTTGTCTTAAACAAAACAAAAAAATGTCAACATTTCCAACGACAGTCCTACTCGTTGCGAGCATTCGATACGCCGTCTAATGGGAATGTCCTGTTGTCTAATGGCAATGGCTGATTGAAAGAAGCTGTGCCGGTCTGGAGGATGGAGCTGTCAAAGACGGAAGAAAATGATTCGGGCTTTCCGACTCCCACTTGGCAAATGTCACCTAATGATGTCGCCGTCGTCGTTTCGACGAATCCGTGACCGGGCAGTTTCGAGACGACATCGTGCCCGGTTGCCGAAAATGTACACTTTTCTTTTCCGCACTTGTTTTGATTTTACGAAAATTTGTCCAATTTTTCCTTCGGGGGTTTTCCTTCCCGTCGCGCCGTGAGTGAGTGAGTGCCGGATGTGGCGCAGACGGTTTGCGAACCGGCGAAGCACAAATGATCTGATTGTGCTTGATTCCGGAATTTTGGCGAGTATTTGATAGCTTCGGTGAACGGCACGAAAAGCAATTTGAGATAATCAGAACATTTGGTATAGAAATAACTCGAACCCGGTGCGGGGTTTACTTCCGCCTCGGAGGTCCTTGGAGGATGCGTTAACGTCGGACTGCTTAAATGAACCTTTTGTTGGCTCATTTAACTTGGGCGGAAAAGGGATTTTAAATATTGCTATGAAGTACTGGGTGGGGTGCTTACTTTTAACGCTTCAATTAATAAATTTTTTGAATGTTTGGAAACATTATCAAAATGAGTGGATATTTATGCTCAGTAAAATATTGTTTAAAGAGTGTTGGAGCGTGCTAGAATTGGAGCCGCAAATTGATCGAATATTTAAAATATATTAAAATTAGAAAGGGCCTATCATATGTGCGGTTAATTTACGCACTCGGTATGAAAATACAAGTTTTGATAAATGGGTGCTTTAAAAAATTTCATTAAAATATGCAAAGTGTACAACTTGACCTTGTCCTTTGCCGTGACATAAGTCAAGGCTTTTCGAAACGAATATAAGAAAAATCCCGCATTACCTCAAATCGATTTTCTGGTAAAGTTATTGTTGATTGCATATTTGCATACAAAATAACAATAACATAAATAACAAAAAAATGTTTTAAATGAAGCAGCTTGAGTAATGATAAATATAGAACAACCGTTGGAAGCGGGAAATGGAAGAAGGGATTCCACCTTTCTACACTGATAAAAACCTATACTGTTGAAAGAGACTAGTTCAAACGCATCCAAACGCTTTTTTAAATTATTGTTTAATTCACGAAAAATGACATGTAGAGACAAATATAACGTATGCCAATTAAAAAAAATAGACAAATTTTCATCGACGATAAGAAAAAGAAAACCAAGCTAATTGAATGAAGTAAATTTTATTGTAAAGTTACATCACTTAAGTCTTAAAAAAAATATTTTGACGGCCAGTATACGGGGACTTGGTCGTAAACTTTAGCCATAGCCGACAAAAACAATACGTGTAAGGATGTTTTTCAGTAGTTGTGTGGCCTACATGACCACCTGCTGCTCCACTTGAGTTTTAAATTGTTGGAATAGATCCTACGTTTAAGATTTATCAAGGTTTTACCAGTTGGAAGTGGTTGAGGGACATAGATAGGGTTATTAGTGCTGGAATCGATTATGATAT
>KE525239.1:373073-429320 GCA_000441895.2 Anopheles sinensis | reverse complement strand
GTTGTTGTTTTTTTTTCTATTGGTTATGGGGCGGTAGGTATGATGCTCAGAAGCGTCGGTATGGTCTGCGGGGGGATATTTTTGTTTCCAAATCATCCCGGATTTCTCTCGCATCGCCCCCGATGGAAACAAATCCATTAGTTATTTGAATTCACGTCACGACAGGTGGCGCGCGGTGCAAGATGATTCGGAG
This sequence comes from Anopheles sinensis, assembly GCA_000441895.2. Lineage (NCBI taxonomy): Eukaryota > Metazoa > Arthropoda > Insecta > Diptera > Culicidae > Anopheles > Anopheles sinensis. The sequence goes on along the minus strand of KE525239.1, from coordinate 429,127 downwards.
GCGATTAAAAATAAATTGATATTCTTTCTCTTTTGCAGCACACACAAACACAAACACACTCTGGGAAACAGGGCAACGGGATCTCTCGGTTGCCCAAGAGGAGGTTCCGAAAAAAGGGAGAGCTGCTGTAAGTCGTACCCTTTTCCATTTCGCCCGACGGTCGATTAGGGACAGCACACACACACGTTATACTATGTGAATCACTGTCGAAAGACAGGGCGAACGCAAACGTCAACCGCAGTCCCTCCCACCTACCCGACCGAGCCGGTTAGGAATGATTTTGGGACAGTTGTAAGGCTGCCTGCTTCGGAAAAGTCTTTCGGTATTTCGTAGGGATTTTCCGTGCTAGTAGCAATGCCATCAGAGAAGGAGCATGTACGAAGAAAACGAGGAAGAGGTGGTTGGCGGGGAGAGGATTTTGGGCGTCTTGAATCATTTGTCCCACCTGTACCGGCACTTAAATATATGTGCTCTAAATGGGATCCAATAAGTTGAAAAGCAATTAAATGGAAATAGTTTCCGAGAAGTCGGGACGAAGTTTGTCACGGAATGGAGCATCGAGCGGTGGAAAATTTAATGGAAACTGTCGGATTGATTTTCGGTAGTTAATGGGACCCCGCTGGAAAGGCGTGACACTAATCTACCACTACAAGCTGACGCGGAGAATAAGACTATTAGAAAAGGGACTAACTTTTGTTGGAAGGATTTTTGTTTATACACAAGGAGTGATTTATGATTTTTTAAAATAGAAAATTAATGATTATATTCTGTTAAAAAATAAATTTTATCTGCAAAGGTCGATTGTAACCAAATTCCTACAGTTTATTAAAACGAAGTTAAAAAACAAATGTTGAATATTATTAGTCTTCATAGCATTCGAAAATAATGAAAACCAAAGTGGCTATGAAATAAATATTAATAATATGGTATAAAAAATTCAAAGGAAGTTTGGAACACCTGTCGATAAAATTTAATGAAATTAATCAAAAAACGATCACTAGAATGAATGACCGTGTCGTTACCGATCAATTCCAAGTCGAAAATCTAATGATGGGTTGAATATTAATTGATAACGACGCTAGGCATTTCCAAACACAAAAAAATATGCATATGGAACGTGGCTTTTGGAGTATAGCAATCGGTAAGAAAACAACATACAAAGTTGCCTTTTGTGGCCTTCCTCCCTGGATGTTATTTCAATGGGATTCAGTGTGAAGAAGAATATTATCCCGCTGAGCGGCGAGACACACATGCTGCAGACCAATTTTCCAGCGGGTGGTGCTCTCATTTTATCCATCACCGGGCGTTCTTCAGCATTAAAAAGCCAGCGAATGTATAATTAATTAATTGTCGCATGCATAATTCAACCTTTCATAAAACAGTTTTGCCTCATGAGGCGACAAACATAAAACAGTAAACCAGGATAGATCCATGCTTTGGTTCTGTACGCTCGCTACTTTTTAGTTGAAATTCATACTTGTTTCTGGTGGTCGCAAAATTAATGCATTGGAGCACTAAAATTTCCCGTGTCGGCGACCGGACAAGCTTTCATTTTCTTCTTATAAAATAAAACACTTGAAATGAACCACACTCTGGTTTTTACCTAATTGATGTGGTGTACAAAAACACAAGTAGTGGTCCCACGTCATCGTTTAAAGCTTTTACCTTTGTAGTGTTTTAGATCCATTTTCAGAAGATAATTTTCGTTGCTCAGTATTGGCTATCACAATTTCATGCTTTTTAATTGCAAATTCAACCTCAAAGAAACTATTTTCTCAGCTCGCTTAGTGGTTGGGCTAATGAGATTCTTATGAACCGTGGCGTTTGTCTTGCCACAATAAAGGGCTCCAGCCAATAACGACTGGAAAAGCTGGTTTCGGTGCAAGTCCACACTACGGATCGGATCGTTAATTGTTCATTAAATGCAATAATAATTCTACTTCTGACCCGCTACGAACAGGCGTTTTCAAATCGATGCCGCGGGCCTGTGAAACTGGAGCTCGGGAAAAATGGTTGAAAGAGAAACAGAACGAGCACAGTAGTGCCAGTGTGGTTCCGGATGTAGATTTCCCTTTTGCTCGTAAAATTAACTAACACGGTAGCAACGCAACCGGTCGGCAGCTTCCGCTTGCAAACCAACCGAGGAGAGCACAACACACCAGGTTAGGCCGATTGTCGTCGTCGAAGGAAAAGTGTTGCTACGGAAGCGCCAGCACATGCAGCAATAATCTGCGGACTGCCCACCCACCGACCCACCCATCCCCCACTGGGGCGGTCGCCATTTGCAACCATCGCCACAGGATAACGATGCGGTGCTCATAATCGGTTTCCACATTTTCGTGTCATCCGTCTTGCTTGCACCCGCACGGGACGCTTTTCTTGGAGGTGGACATTTTCCGCCCGGCCGACCGAACGAGCGAACGAACGAATTTCCAGCAGCCCATTCGGGGGCCATGGTGCCATAAATTATTCGGCAACCGCGCGACCAACCGGCACCCGGTGCCCATTTTTCATATCCTAAGCAAACATCGCCGACAAGGGTCGGCCTCTCGCAACCTATCTCGATGACGAGGGCGGGAGGGAGGGGGGGGGGTGGTACCGGGATGTACGACTCCGGTGACGAGAGCATTCAAACAAAGTGGGTCAAAGTCGATTTTTATTTATCTTGTGCGTTTATTTTCTGTGTGTCATGAAAAATGAAGTCTTGCTCGGTCATGTTTGGTGGTTATTGTTGATCTATTATCAAGTTTTATGTTGTCAGAAAATCCAGAAAAAAATGGCTTAAGTTTAAGTATTTTTTTCTGTTCTAAAGGCTGCAGTTCTTAAACAAACTCGAATTAAGTTAAAATTACAGAATTTTTCGAGCAAATGTAAAAGTCCAGCTAGAAGAAAATCCAAAATTTTGTTCCTTATTTCATGTTAAATTAAAAACCAATTTAAACCATGCCTACGAATAAGTCGAGCTATCCAAAAAAGAGTAACAAAGGAAATAACTCCCGCGTCCATTTCCACTGGGAGCAGGAAAAGCTTCACTCTAAATCGTGCGCGTACTCGCGCGGATTCCTTCCGGGAACGTTCCTCCGGGAAACTCGTCCAAGCTCGATGTGTCCAAACAACGCTCGAGCTAACGATGAAACAAACGAACGGCTACGTTGGACTTTTCCGCCATAGAGCCGCGGGAAAATTTCTGTCACCGTCACCGAGGGCTGCATGGTTTCCCGTAGCAACATCGGATTTCCACCATGGTGATGTACAGCAGCACGTGTTTTCACCGGCCACGGGTACCAATATACTTATAAAGCTACACGTTTTGCATACTCCTGGCAAAGCGTAAACATAATTTGAAAACAGTCCATCATAATGTTGCTAGAGCTAAGGGAAGGAAAAATCTGTAACACAGCAACACACTGTTGGAGTTTTGACGGTGAAAAAAAAACAAACGACGGAACAAAGCTGTCCGGCCCTCTAATTACGAACATCAAGGAATATTCATTTACGTTAATTACTAGGCCCCGAGTCCTGGAATGGTACCATGCTTAGAATTTCAAATATACCGATACGAAAACTTCGTCACTTTTTCGTGTGGCCAGAGTTTGGTTCAAAATGGTTTACCACGATATGCCTAGCAGTCGTGGTTCATTAAAGCTGAAAAGTGATGGTGATGGTGGACTACTGAAGTCGGTACCCACCGTGTGGAAAGCGATTTAAAAACTTTGGTTTTCGTTTTTACAGCGAAATTATGGCTGATGTTTCGCGCTTCAGCATTTGTTGACAGCCTATCCAGGACCAAGTAGAAGTAAGCAAACATAACAACCACAAGAAAAGTTGCCGAAGCTAAACACTGCTTTGCATCGCTTGTAAATTTTGCCTTCTTTTAAAATATGTTCGATTCGACGGTTTATAAAACAAATACAATACAGAATCCAACCATGTTTCCCGGTGCAAGAACATAAAAAAGAGTTTTCTCTTTCAAAGCTTTGTAAAATTGTCACAACGTGACTTCGCAGATGACAGAAATAAAAATTGGTGAAAAGAAAAAAAGCTAGTAAAACAAAATAAAACAAAAATAATTTCCTTTCAATATCAGCTTGCCTTTGCGTTGGCAAAAGGAAACCGATTGTGCTCGCGATGGAACGAGGACAAGCGAGATGATATATGGGGGTATTGGGTTAAGTTACTCGACACTCTTCTTTCGGCGACTGAACTGCAGAAGCAACCAGAGTCACTTCACCGGACAGTGTGTCGACCACACCGAAACGAAAAGTTTCGCAAAAACACGTACGATGACCATTCGCAACGTGCAGAGAAGAAATCGGTTTGTGTTAGTTTTGTACAGTTTGCCCCGACAAAGTATCCCTCGAATGCTCACTGGACTGAAGTGAAGTGAATCACTTCGTTATCGACGACCAAAACGATAGAATTGCGACTGACAAGGATACGATACGAGTGCTTTTGGTAAGGAAGAGGGTGGGGAGTGGAGGGGGTCGACAATTCTCGAATCAGGAGCACAGTCTTTGCTTTTCCGATGCTTAAATGGTTCAAAAGTAACTTGGATATTTAATTCATGGTTCAATGATTGTGCACAACTGTTTTTCCAATGATGAAAAGAGCAGATAATCAAATATCATGAAGGAAATCTCATGCAAAGATACTGGATACTTAGGTTCAAAAAGTATTCCCAAAGAAAAATCTAAATTTCACCGAGAACGAAAATCGAATCCTTAAACATTTACGCATCGTTTCTGTTCACAAAACACAAAAGTAAAATGGGAAAAAAGGACACACACATCAGCGAACGAAAATAAAGAAAATCAACCTACCTGAAATGGTATCTCCTTGTTCTTTTTGATTATGTGGAATCCACAGATTTTAGATTCGTCGACTTTGATCAGCGGCGTTATCTCGACGAACGTTTCGTTTTCCTTGATCAAACCATGGTACGATGTTTCCAGGACACGCTCTGCAAAGAAATGTGGAAGAAAAAGGATCGATAATTTTCACCATAAGTTATGGCCGCGAAGCCTGTTTGCATGTTGGAAGCGTGGAAGACCTCAATAGAGCTAATCAAATTTAAAGCAACGTTTCAAAATGATGTTGTAGAGAAGATTTTGATACAGTTGATTTAGCTATAATTTGTTTGCCATATATAAAATCACAAATTGAGGAACGCCAGAAAGAATATATAATTTATGAAAACACTTTGTGTGAGTTATTTTAAATAATCCTACAGTGATATTTATCTCACACATTAGTTTGTTTTATTCGACGAGAAAAACTTATAAGATGGTCACTTGAAACCTGACGAATTGAATAAGCAACAATGTTGATGTGGTTTACACACTTTGACTACTATATTTATCAATTTTGATAACTAGCCGAAATGAGTTCTTACATGTTTCACCAAAAATAAATATATAATGAAACATAAATGCAATAGTAATCCCCAAAGTTTATTTTTTCAAAAGCTTAATCATAGTTTGATTTTACTAAACCGTTGGTTTGATAAATAAACCAATTTTATCGCAATTGATTGTTCTGAAATACGAATTTAAAGCATCTAATCAGATCACAACATTTTGTTTGTTGTCATCACCGAAAGTATCATATTCCGATGATAAAATGTCACCAAGCACAGGTATAATTATAATCCCACATTTCAAAGTCCATTGGGGATAACAAGTCATCGTAAGTTCGGAGAAAATCAAGATATAAACATCGACCGGTGCACGACTGCACCGACAAACAAACAACGGTCAAATCGAATGTGCTTCTAAGCAACGGCTTTTCTCCCAGCCAATACATTCAGTAGGTCACCGTTGGATTGCCACGCGGGAAATAGATTTTCCACCATCGATGTCATCGTCCTTCTTTTTTCCCTCGCACAACCATGCGAATGCAGGTACGCTGCGATGGGTTGGAATTGGGAGTGTGTTATCGATATTCATTATACGACCACAAATATTTTCCCAGCGTAATTGAAAGCTGCCGGTGTGTCGATTTTCCTGCCGCGTCGTGGTGTTACTGCTGCACCGTGCGTTGCGCTGTACCGTGCAGACGAAGCACCGGTTTCTGCAGTACGGAAAAACCCCAACCCTTTTCCAATTGTGGTGGCGCACACGTTGGGCGCGCATTGCAACTTTCCTTCGTACGGGAGCAAATAAACGTGGGGAACTGAGACCAAAATGTATCATGTTTGTGCTGCCCGTGCAACATTTATTTACTCCGGTGGCACTCGGCGTCGGTTTAGACAGGGTGGTGATTACTATTGCATTTCGTTTGCAATCGAACCGCGTCCCAGGGTGTTGGCGCTGGTGGGCAGAAATTCGAACTCTGGTGTAAAATAATTGGTTTGTTATATCCATGGCTTCATCACTTTCTCAAAGGTAACCGCAAGGTTTGATGTCAACGATAGTTTGGTTGAATTAGCTAGAGCTAATTTAAAAATTGGTTGAATTTTATCATGTCTGACTGTTGCATTATTATTTTCCGATACAACATGATTTGCTAGTTTTTAAAATAAATTTTAAAGATGGTAAAATACTCCTCTAATATACGTGATGGCAAAATAAAACATAATATCCTAGTATAATAAAAGTAACATCAAAAACACAAAGACAAATGTTCAAGGAGAACCGATCATCGAAGTCGCTCGTTTACACCACTTTCAGATGTTACCAAAGGGCCTTGCTTGCCCTTTGAAAAATGCTTACCGGAATTGCTTGCCAATACTGCCCGGGTTTATTGTGAAAAACCAACGAATAAATCAATCAAACGAATAAAACACAGCATAAATCCTTACAAAACGGAGCTTAACTTGCACTTTTTTCCCCGTTCGGGCCGCATCGGTCGGTCGCACGTCCGTTGCCATGGGGTTTGGAATCCGATTTTCGCAAAGAAAATTCCTTCCTCATCCACGGGTTAGCTTTGTGCGTTGGAAGAGCGAAAGCCACAAAAGGGATAGCCGTTTCGTGCGATCCCCGAAGGGCTCGGGACGTTCGGTTCGAGAAGAACGATGAGAGAAAATCGAACCAGAAAATAAATTGCTAAATCTTGGATCAAGCCCGGGGAAAACCCCATACGGACGTGTGGCGTACGTCGAAGATAAGTACACATTGGAAACGAACGTCGGAAAACATTGGGTGGGGAATTCGAAGGAATGTGAGTTTTTCTTTTCGTTGGCACTGTCCGATGGTTGGTCATGGGCGAAGAGTCTCGTTTTCCAGTTCAACCCGTAGCGTAATTTTCTACCACAATAGTACGCTCCACTGAGCAGAGAACGTATTTCTCCGACGGGAAATCGGACGGCGCGTACCCCGAGGGACGTAGACAGGTCCTTTACAATTCTCGCACCCGTTAAGGAAAATGCAGGAATTTAATTGCTTCAAAAGGTATTTTATCCGCACATTTCGAGCACGTTGGAAATTTCCATTCAACGCGGAAATGCGGTGCATCTGGTAAGTATTTGGCTTGATACGAAAAAAGAGTAGTTAATGTTGTTTTTCAAAAGCACCCAGCTAAAAGTACGAAACAATTGGAACACGTAGAGGAGAGCTGCAGAAAATTGCAGCATACGGAAGAAAATCTGTAGAAAAGTAAGGTGAAGGAAGGTCGTACTTTAGCCGGGAATTAAAACAGATTACTTGCACCGTTGGTCAGCATATCCAATGGGGCGAGGATTGCACTGCTCATTTAGCTTGGTTTGTAGAAAAACCTGAAGTCCGGATTTCCAATTTCGATAAACTTATTTTCCCGTTCTTTTGCCGGTCCGTTTGGCCGCACCCAAAACACCTCGGGGCGTAAAATAAAATCCCCAGCTTAGCACCTTCTTAGGTTCGGCAAACACAACAGCAAACAGAAAAGTGTGGTATCCGTCTGTGGGCAGTTTTCCGTTTCAAGACGATGGCGCTCCGGGGTACGGTTAAAGTTCTCGCCCCTTAATTACCCGACCCGATATACGACACCAGCGGGGAATGCGGGTGGGTGTGGCAGGAGCAGCAAATCGAAGAACCGAACCAACTGGATGCGCTTCTCTGAGGCTCGACACCCACCAGCCGCTAGGTGTCGACGTACCGGGGATGACAGCCGTTTGGATACAGCCGTAAAAGTGCTGACAGAAGATAAAGCGAACAGTGGACACGTGTGGTGCGGAAAAAAAAGGTTACCGAAAACGAAAAGTGTCATCGTAACACACTTGATGACTCAGGCTATTTCTTTATAGCTGGTTCGACTCGACTCAGTTTTGTAGGATATTCTATTAAAAACATTAAAACTTCAACGAGACTTTTTTTTTAATTTATTTAAAAAGAACAATCATTTTTTAACGAGATTAATTGGTTTGTTATTAGAAAGCTAACATTTAATAACGTTCTTGAAGATGACGAATTAAATTGCGCTCGGTTGCAATTAATGTTCAACAGTTATATAAGCATTCTTGGAATTTCCGATGGCCACATTTCTTTATAGAAACCCGAAACCACCATCTCGCCGAAGATGTAGGGGAAAGTGTGGCAAGGTGCTCCAAGATGAATAGAGAAAACCGGAATAATTTAAAAATTGCCTTCGATAGTAAGCACCGCATCAAGTGTAAAAATAAAATATTGTAATCAAGCAGACTTAATATGTTACTTTAATGAATTTTCTGAAACGAATTAGATGCATAATTCTTATATGCTGAATGTGGAGACAAAATGAAAACTGTGTCTTCAGGGGGTTATTTATGTTAAGCAAACCACTCAAGATTTCCAAATCTATTCAATATGGCACAGTCCCAACTAAATTACCTAAAGGTTATAGTTATTCTGCATTTTTGCATTATCGATGTTTTTTACTTAAATATATGACTTAAAACTGATTCCAACAAAACTTATTTTTATTCGGAGTTGGAAACGCTTTAACTAGATTTTTTATAGCTGCCTTGTGTTAGTATTGTAAATACACAAAAAATATCAAGTCTGGATAAATAACTGTAATTAAATAATTATTAATGAGGTTCATTTTATCCCACTATTTGGACCATTTTGCCCTAGAATTTAAATTTCGCGTGAAGAAAATAATCTTAAAAACCTTCGTTTTGAAAACAATCTGATAGTTCGAATGCTGTTGTATTATTTTTTGTTAATTTGACAAGATAGAGACGCAATCTGTGCAAATTTGGACTATTTTTCTTGAATGGATTGCAATAAACAAAAGGATTCCACTTAAGAGAGAGTGGCATATTGCTTTACATTATCTGATTAAAATTGATACAGAAAGACATTGCGCGGAATCTTAGACGGTTTCAAACATTCATAAAACATAAAACACTCAATTTGCTCTGAGCGGGGGCCATGCAACCAATGCAACATGTCGTAGAAAAACGAGTAAAAACGGTTTGAAACAGACCGATGACCCAAAAATAAATAACGGCAACCAAAAGCAAAAACAAAAACACACGGGACGGTTAAAAATAACTTGAAACCGGGAAAACCAAACTGAAGGATGGGGAAAAAACCACAATAATAAAGAAAACAAATCCTATCGGAGGTCGTCGATCCTCGGATGTCCCATTGGTTGTCTCCACGCGCCTCTCCTCCGGCGATGGACCTTTCTTTCGCGCGTTGGTGCGTGCGTGGGTGTTGATGAAAAGCAAATGAATTTCACCGGAACGCCCGTGGCACAACCGACGACGATGACAGCGTTCTGGGATCATTCGTTCATCGGAAGTTATTTCGAGGGCGAGAAGATACTTTCCCTCGTTAAGGTGATTCAACGTCGCGAGACAAACGGCAGAGATGAAAAAAAAACAGTGTCCAATGCAGAAAACGACCAAATGCGTTGGACGATATTTTTGGTGCCGGTTTTCCCCTCGGCGATCTGAAAATCTGAATCAGATCTTTTACATTTGACGTAATGTGTAGATGAGACAAAAGCAAAAACTTATAGGAGAAAGATACCTCCGCGGCCAAATGGGTCACCATTAATCGCGGCTCTGATCTTTTTTTGCTTTTTGGGTGACATAAATCAATGTCTGGCAGGCGGCAAATGTTCGGAGTTAGAATCCCGATCCCGCGCCAACCGCTCGCAGCGATTATCAACTAAAAGGAGAGCATTAAACCCGGATGAATCATTAAAGGGCGCGGCTTAGAATGCATTCTAATACGATGGATACAGCGGTGCGGTTGATTAGAGAGCTGTCAGAGATAATTAGCAGTCATTTGTATAGAATTAAATAACGGGAGTAAGAATTCATCGGAACATTGATGATGTAGCTGTTGGTTTCGGTTGTAATCTGCAACTAATGTGCATAGCCGATAAATTATGACACAGTGCTGATTAAAGTGGAAGGTAAACGCGAGGTTTGGTTTACATGAACCGCAAGCGTCCAGAGCGTCCATTTGGTAAAATTTAAGTATATTTTGTAATGACAAAATAGCCGAATTAAAAGAATTTCATTTCCAATGTTATTGCGAGACAAAATTTGGTTTGCAATATTTAAAAATTCTTTTGACTTAGCAATTTTATTAATTGAGTGTACGCAAATAACATCACGATTCGAAATCGAAGGCGACGGAATATTGTTGGTACAATAAAATCTATTATTTTGAAATGCAACGTATAAAGAATAATTGATAAAAAAATACACAAAATATGTATAAAAATTAATTCTTCAAAATAAAACATTGTGACATCTTATCTTATATCAGTTTTGTACGCTGCTTTCATTTATAAATTTGGTAAACTCTAGTTAAAAAAAAGTCCAACGTCGCTTTTCAAACATTAAAACACCTTTTTGGTGATCGGCGTTTTAAAAATTTGTTGAATCCGTTGCTGTGTTCGTGTGCGTCACGCTTCAGCGAAACTATTCAATGTTCAATCAACTCGGCCAAATGTTTTCGAACTGTGTTAAATTAAACCGGAAAAATGTGAATGTAAAACAATTATGTATAAAAGTACTAAGAACGGAAAATTATAATACAAACTTTGTCGCGTCACTAGAAAACATTTCTTGATTGCATTTTCGAGTGCATCCAACATCACGAACGAAAATAAAGAGAATCTGCGAACCAAACGCCGTGCCATGATTGCATTTATTCAAATCAGTTCCATCCATATTAGCCAAGGACCGACCATGGTGATGAATAATAAAATTCAGCTTAAAATATGATAAACTCCCGATAACCCTCCCTCCTCCCCGAGCTTGGCGGACAAATATGCAGCTCCCGGTACTTCAGTGTTGCATATCTTGGAGGAGATTTTGTACGCGATTTTTTGTTTGACATTCTAACGTAAAAGCCCATTTTACCACCACTTTAGACACATACCGGCGACCCGGACGATGCACGGTGAAGCCGCAGAACGTGCTCGCCATGGACGATTGGCTAGCTAATTGGCGGCCCGGCGTTAGGCGTTAGGTCGAGAACGTCGAAGACGCGCTTCAAGCCTTTGCCCGCGATGACAAGAGGCCAGAGCAGAGGAGAACCCATTCAAAACGGCTCAAAAGTCTGCACGGTTGCTCTTCTCTAAGCGTTTATGTAAATAGAAGATCGCAGCAGTTTCCCGTCGATGCTTGAAACGCTTGAGAAGAAAGTCCTCTTGACGTTGCTCAGCCAGACCTCGGCAAAGTTTGTGAGCGAGACCAATTGAGACGCTTCAACTGTCGCTGCCGTCGTCGTCATCATCATGTAGGTCGTGAAAAATCATCTTCCATCATCTCACCAGCGGCACCGACGACCTCCGCGATCGTGCTCATCGTGGAGGGAAGCTGGTTGGCTGCAATATTTGGCGACGATATCCTTTCCCAACATACATCGACCTGACCGTGAATATGGGCATTGCTTGTTGACAAACGAACAAAAAAAAAAAAAAAAGGGGAACCAAGCGGAAAACAGTGACACGCAACGCTTCGCAGCAATGGGAGCTTTGCACAATCGTTTTACATGCATAATCCCCACTCTAATGCTTTGCATAAATTGTATTTCCCTCCGCAAACGTACCCAGGCTGGAGGAAAGGGAGTTGCGTTTCCCGTCCCGGCATGAAAATAATATGTTGGGAGCAGGCGTGTAATATTACAAAACAAAAAAACAACCGGTCTCACTCTACGAACAGTTGCAGGGTTTTCGTTGGTCGGTAGCAGTTTCCTAAACTGTTGCAACGAAAAAGTAAACACAATACAACATGTACTACGTTATTGAGCGAAACATTTCAATAAATGTATGTTATCATATCGGAAAAAACCGCACAGCGTTTTTGAAAAATGTTAAATCAAAAGAGTTTAGAGTTTACTTAAATCATTAATTATTGGAACCCTAAAACCATCACAATGTACGAAAATACATGGAAAATGAAATACATATTTAATATGCAAAAAATAGAACATGGCACAGAATTAAACGTAGATCATACAACAACAAATTGAAAAACATAACGAAGAATGAATATGACAACAAAAGACAACATAAAATGAAAGCGACAGCTCGCCTCAAAGACAGAGTTTGAAGGACGGACATTTTAATTATCATGATGATGACAACGGAACCTTCAAAGGGAAATATATGAAACAGTGTTCAACATGTTCCACTTCCAATATTTCGCAACATTATTCATCTTGCATGTCTGCTCACCTCTGTTGTGGCAGAAGAATATCCTTTTTAGTTCGACAGTGTGCGCTCCGAAAAAACATACCCCAACTTTTCTTTCACGATAGTTAATGTGGCATGCAAAAATTGGAACGAGATTTTCGTGATTTCTCTCCATTTTTATGTCTTTCGTTTTCGGCTTGCATCATTGTTCGGCTTCCAACGGCGAACACAAAGTGTCCCACAAAACGCCCTGCCCCTGGAAGGTACGTTCATCCGACAGCACATTCACATCAGTTTTCAGTAGAAACCCTTGAGGGATCATCTGTCCTCTCTCTCTTTTCCCTTCGTTTTCCACCGTTTTTTGTTATGTTTTCCACTCATCGACACAAAGCTTTGTACTTTTGGGGGTGTTTTCGTTTTTGTTACCGTTTCGGTGGTCCTTTTCGACAAGGCTCCGATGTCCGTACGGAAAGTACTGTTGCCCCATTTCCCCCTCTACCACCCTTCTCTACTTTGCTTTTGCTGCGGTATGATTCCATACTCATATTTCTCGTGCGAGAGTTTTGTTACAACACTTCCACATTGACAATGACGTGGGATGAATCTTTCTTTTGCATGTTCAAGAGAGAGAGACCGAAACCGAGACCGGATGGGGAGGGGAATCCGGAAGAGAAACAAAACTTCCTCGCACCCATTTTGGCCGTTTTTTTTTCTTTATGAGACAGATTTTCGGTTTGACGAGTCCGCAAAAAGTTCCTCGGCGACGTGTGTAAAAAGTGAGTAAACGCTGTGTGACATACTCCGTTCTCGCTCGGCCCATCCTTGGAGATGCTTTTCCTCGGGGCAACGGGTTTCCGGTTCGTGGGTCGCAAAACTTCCAGCACACACCCGGTGGCACATAAAATGGAATGGTTGTATTACATTATGTTTTATATTATGTCAATATCCGCCCTTCACGCTGGTTCCTGTGCGGCAGGGCGTGCAGCTAAATTATATCACCGCCGACGTTTTCCTCCGCGCACGATTGTGGTAAGCGATGGGTTGGGGAGGGCGGTTGAAATCTTTCACACCCTAGCGCCCTTTTCATGCACGGTATTTTATTTTATTTTTGTGAAAGTTGCACAGACCTCCGTGTTCCTATTTTTTGGTAACATCACGTATATGCTCAAGAAATACGGGAACGGTAATGCGGTTTAATGGTGTTCTATTCTTATGTCCTTTAAATGAAATTGATGTTGTTTTTACGATCTGAAATCTCGCAGCGGGTTGCTTTCGTTTGTGGCAACGGTGTCGCATGTGGTGTTGTCAACGATAGAAATTTTTGCAGCAAAATTCAGCGAAGAAATAACAGGGGTTATTTCAATATTCAAATCCTTTAGAACTGAAATATATAACAACTGTTGCTTATTTTTTAATCTAACGCAGATGTGTCAAACTCATTTCAGTAACGGGCTGCACTTATACATTTCCGATTGTTTGCGGGATGCAAAGTTGAACTTCTAAAGAAGATCAATATGGTCCAGGAAAAATCTTAATCAATTCTTAAAAGAAAACAAAAATAATTGACCTCAATAAATTCTTGAGGGCCGCATCCAAAGTCTACAAGGGCCGCATGCCGTCTAACGTCTAACTAATAGATCTAACGTATCTATTTTTGGCAAAGCTCTTAATTTTTGTATCTAGCACAATAATTTCGCCTAACACATCAATTTTTTGGTTTGGTAAACATGTATTTATGTGTTTAAGATTCAAATTTTGTCCGAATTAATTTTATGTTAAGATCTATACAATAAGTGGATCTCAAATACAGATGTCAAAAAGGCACAAATTAATTCGATATTTAAAGAATCAGTACCTCAGAGAAAATAATACCTTTTTCCGAAACACAACTGAAAGGCAACAGATGTGTTAATGGAGATGTTTCCATTTCCGGAGAACTTTATTTTCTATTTACAAAGGATAGAATCTTGGTTGGTTTCAGCATAAACATTTGATTTGCTAACAATTTTGCTCATGCGAGATAAATTTTTATGGTCGTTAGAAGAAAACCAGATGATTTATCTAAAAAACAAAGGTCATACACCAACAAGCTGCACAACAAAGTCAATCCTATTACGCTTTCCATAGATGAGAAAAATATGCTCTGTGTTCAGAGGCTCGTGTGCAACCGTGAATAGGTAAACTGCATATTTTTATCTGTTTTCTTGTTCCTAACCGTCTGTCGCCTAGCCTAGGGTATGTTTTTGAACACTTGTTGTTGCATTTTCTCCTCCCGGCCAGATGATAACGGAAACCAGTCGCAATTACCGTACCATACCGATACACAAATAAACAAACAACCGTGTGATGACAATATTTTTCCAGCGCCATGATGACGAGCAGGAAGCATTTAAAGGTGCCGCACGGAGGTTCGAGCTCTTGTGGCACGCTCTAAGAAGCCAGAAGAGAAGATACAGTGTAGCAAAGACGAGCAACCGTTCATTCCGGAAGGGTGAAGGCTAAGCAAAACAAACCCCAATGTCACACTCAAGCACAGCCAGCGCCGGGAATTGTGGTAAACGGGTGGAAAAGCGTGAAATCCCGCCCTTTTCGCCGGCTAAGGAGAATTGGAAGCAAGATAAATGAGTTTAGTATGTAAACAACCTGATTTCAACACAGTTGCTCGCACAGCCCCATCTGGCTGTTATCTGTCGCAGCGAAAGCTGCTTCTCAGCGAACCATTAAATAGTTTTTCTCCTTCCTTTTGGGCCACTGCATGCATGGCGCGACCGTCCGTGGTCCGGGAGTGCGCTGTTAAAGAAAGAATCTAAAAATAAATGTGCACCTCCACTCCAAATGATGCACTAGAGAGTGATGACAATTTTTTCGTTTCGTTATCTTCAAGATTTGAGTTTTCCCTAGATTCACTGGCGGTGAACCACGCGCTTGGAGTTTGTGTGCACGGTTTGCATCCCGGGTTGCACTCTTTTTAATGGAATGAAATGCAAAGCAAACACACTCGTCGGATTCGAATAAAATATTTTAAATGGTACTTCCAAAAGCGAACAGGAATGCTGAATGGCGCAGTTTTATTGAGAGTGTTTGACTTGGTTGGTATAATGTGGGTAAAGATGGCATTTTTCAACTGTTCAAAAAACTGACTCGGATAACCTTTGGCACAGCAATTTGAAAGTGTGCCAATTGAAAGAGCATTTGTGGCTGTGGAAAAATCTTATTTCAAATTCGTGTGTTGAAATGATATACACAAGTATGGAGAACACTTTAATAAGATTGCATAAAACATTTCCCCACATTTTTATAAGATTAACATCGGTTTCGCACAACCGAGAGTTGATCAAAAGCATACCAAAATACATTCTATTTTGACCATCGTAAAATGTATTCTCGCTACAGAGTTAATTTTCTATTCCATTGCCCCCGTGATAAACATATTCTGGGAAATGGTCGGAATTTATGAGTTCACTGCGACGTTGTATGGCTAGTGAAACGAACCGCGATAAATAAGTATATTTAAGTTCCTTTCCACACACACTAGCATGAAGTTAAGAAATCGCTGGTATCAACTTTTTCCGCGCGACCCAACCGCGCCGTCATCACCATCGTTTTCCTTCCGCTAGGGCTTACAACAAACCCAACCCCGATGAAGGGCATCTCGATTGTTTCATAAAACTTCGCAAAAGCTCAGTGAGGCAGTCGTTTTCGTTCTCGTCAGTGAGAAACATAAATTATTTCATCCATGGTGGCCGCGCACTGGCGATTCGCTTTTTCCGATAAGAAAAACGAACGTACATTTACGTCATACATCGGTACGGTTCGGAAGCCGGTGCGGAACGTTCCTGAAGAAACGAACATATCGCTACTTCTGGGAAATGGATCCGTGTGGAAGAGCGTTGGCCCAAAAATTTTCTACTAGAAAATGGTAGTCTAGGAAAGTCTAGGGAAAAATACAACGAGGATATAAAATGTAACGGAATCATTATTTTGGACCGAGCGGAACACACAAAGGTCGTTAGTGAATGTAAGGAAAACCGGAACGGTGGTGATGGTGGTGAAAATGCGTCTAGGAAAGATTTGGTGAAAATTCATACACTGTTTGGGGAACGCAGTAGCGCACGTTTCTTCCAGCGATTTGCCATGAGTTCGGGCAGTCCCAAACAGAAGCACAGACGTAAGGGATAAAACAGCTTAAGCCTAAAAACATTAGGACGGCCCTGGCGACCGTCCCTCGCCCGATGCGGGTCAACACGGTTTGAGTGGCCAATAGAATAGTGTTTCGGTGCCGTCGAACACTGCCAAACACCGACGGTCTCATGGTCCGCTTCTAATGGGGAATTATGCCGGATACTTCGCCGGAGCTCGGTTCGGCTTTGTAGCGGGTCAAGTCTTTTTCTCCCGCTCGGTCAAGAGGACAGGAGGAGTGTCGTGGAGTGAAACTATTGATTTTCCACCTTCCACGTAATCACCCTTTTCCAGTCCACCCGTTCCATACCGATCCAAAAACCAAGACGGGTCCAGAAACGATGAGGCATTTGGACGAACCGGTGAGGATTCGTTTGTGTTCGTTTGTCAAAAAGGAAATTGCGGCCATTTCGGAACGAGCGACGCCTGGTAAAAGTATGGACGAACATTAGTGGCATTTGAAATGGGGCACACGGTGGCAACGTACTTCGATCGGTCGCCATTTTATCCGGCTCCTGCCGGATCTAAGACACACCGGGTTCGTGTGTCGTGTGAAGTGCGACACACCAAACCCTAATAGAAAACCGATTGTGACCGCTTCGAACTATTTCCATTAAAGAGCTTTTGCATGAAGTCCTCTTTTCGCCCCCGCTAGATCTTTTCACATGGGAAGGAAACATATAAAACTGTTTTAACATCCACCTCGGAACATCAGCTCAATTTTGAACACTCATATTAGGAATTGGTTCAGCTCAAGGATGTTCCTTTTCGCAGTAACTTTTCTGCGTCGGTCACGTTCTTCGGGGGTACATTTTTCACACAAAATTATGGCTAAAATGGAGAAAACAAAACCCCGGCAAAAAGGAAATACCGCACATAAAAGAAAGTAACAAAAAAAGGACGATTTCCTCGAAAGACCTTCACGCTAATTATGTATTCAAACCGAATTACGCACGAAGTCGTCCGCTTGTTCGGTACGAAACCGAATGTTTGTAACCGAGGAGGTGGTTCCTTGAATTCAGGATAATGTTTGAAAGGAATAGTGATGAAGAATCTAATTAGAACGCTAATGAGTGTAATGATTCAATAAATGAATAAATTAACGGGAAAGCTAACTTTTCAATAAAGAAAGTAACGTGACAACCGATAAGACAACTTTGTATGAATGTATGAAAAATTCCCTATATATATTTAAAAATTCACATTCTCTTTATTACATAAAACAAGATCTTGAGTTAATTTTCCCGCACACAGGAAATTCATCGGGGGCGTCGAGAAGGAGGTAAATAATCACTGTCCTTAACGTTGCGTCGTCACACGAACGTTTCTACGCACGTGACGACGGTCGGTGACATGTACCTGTAGGCTAAAATGTCTGAAAAAAAATTCCCTCATAATAAAGGGCGGAAATAAAGCAACGAGAAAAAGAAAAACTTCTACTACAGAAGAAAATTGGCTGCTATCAATGGGTGTGATGGAGTGTAACAGCCAATTACTGGCGCTTTTCATGCTGCACGGTGTAGTGAAACGCGATGCGGCGATGCGCCGTGAGCAAATCGAATTATATTTCGAATCAATTTACCTTTCCGTGAGCAGCCCTCCAGCATAGATCGGGCTACACAAAGATGCCCTGGAGGGAAAAGGACCGTAGAACCCGAAAGGTAACGAGAACGCACGGACACGATTCGCGCGCCAACATTATATTGCGCGGAAATTCCACCCCAACAGTCGAGAATGGTTTTTGTGATCGGAACGAAGCACAAAGTGCTCACCCGGATCGGGCTCTTTGAAGCTACTGGTTCTGCCTATGTTGTTCTGGCGCACCGTCATTTTTTCGACCATCCTCTCACACCTTTAACTCCCTGCTGCCTGACGGATTCTAGGACGGATCTGTTTCCAAAAGCAACACGCTAAATATTCGCGAGCGCTAGCGACATCGTACGCTATTTAAAAACAATTACGACCGGCAAAAGGGGGTGAGCGGCCAAAAATTAAATTAAATGAACAGGAATTAAAAACACGGCAGCAGCGACGCCACTCCCCGCCGGAAGCAGGGCGTTAAAGGATTGGAGGGTGAGTTTTTGTTGGTGAGTTTTGCACCCTCGTAACGGAAACGAAAATTCGACACAAATCCCAGCCTCTTCAGCCACCAGGTAGTAACCGTTTTGGCCGAGCGGAATACGCTATCGGGGTTAGCGTAAAGCCTTTTAAGGTTTAATCGGCAGAGTGTGTCCTTTTTTACGGCATCGTTTCCTGCTCTTCCTGGTGGTTATGGAGCCCTACTAGAAACGGTGTGCCTTTTTCCGAAACACGCCAACACCACGAAGCGTTTGCAAATTACCAACCATAACTCTCGTTCTGCTGCTTTGTGTGAGTGTGTTCAACGGTATTTTGTGAGGATTCCGGGGCGACAAAAGTCCTTTTATCTGCAACGATGTTCTTACCTGCAAAGAAACGAAAGGAAAAGGAAGGAAAACGTTAGTAGCTGATGGTTAATTGAAATTTAAATTTCAAATGCTCAATAAATAGGCAACACTAACAAACGAATCCATGTCGGAACCAAGTAAACACCCAGAATTGATTTGCCTAATTATTTCGTATAATTGGTTTTCGTGTATGGCAGGTTTGTTTATGCATTAATTGGAATCAAATCAGAATTGGATGGATAAAGATATATTGTATGGGCATATATATTTTACATATTCAAATTTCGCACAACAGTAAAGGGAACGCAATATTGCTTTAGAATAAATCATTAACATTTTAAACCTCCCATATTTGTGGCATATCATCTGTTGAGTCATAACTGATAAAATCATCTTTATCTCTCATTAGAGGGGGGTTTTTATTCTCACCCGTGATTAGAAATAAATCGTCAAAATGGGCTCTGGCAAGGCGTTTGACATACAATTTCCACATGCTTGTATAATAACGCAAAATTCTATCGAATTTAGTTAGCGGTAATTTGGTCATTTTCATGCTTGAATTTATCGTATTGTTCTACCTAGAGTCACGAATAAACCGCGTTTCTACTAACAGAGCAAAAAATAAACCAATCGAAACATTTACACTAATTTACAGACCATAGCGGAAAGAATGTAGTTCAGTTTTTCTCGACGATGAGACGAATTTTTGCTGTAAATTTAAGACAATAATTTCTCATGTTTGCTTAACAATCGACGTTCAAGGATCAACGCGTTTAGGTTTGTCCAATTCAATTCATCATTTAAAACTGTTCTTTCCTACACATCAATCGAACTTACTGCAAAAAGTTACAGACATTCTAAGCACGAGTGATAATAAAATCCTGCAGAAAGTTACTGCAAAAATTCGCCACGCACGCTTTATTCGTGTATTTTAAAGGAAGATCAACTATTACTTCTTTCGGTAAGGGTGTATTATTTCAAGTCAATAAATAAATCATACAACGATGAATATTTGCAATGTGAAACATCTTCTGCGTGTTCAATTTCGTAGACGTTAAGGAAATAATCCCCTTAGCACTTGCTGTTGCGTTCAACGGCATCTGTGACATCGACCACAAGCCCAGTGGAACCTATTGATCGTCAATATTTGCGATTAAAGGACAGCAGGATAACGGATGTCAAGCTTATCGGGGGCCCTCCGGAGTTTGAGACATGTTGACCAAACAAACTCATCCAACATACTAGCGACCGGGATGCTCCAAGGTATTTCAAATGGTCCTAGCTGGAGTGGTTGTTAGCTCGTTGGTGCTCTCGTGTGGCAATGACCTCACTTCCGGGATAAAGGAAGGGGAACAGAGATAGGGTAAATGTAGATATTTCATGCTAGTTGTGGGCACTGAGACAAGCGCAACTTTCTTTCGCCACCAGGCATGTGTCAAAGATGGATAGTGACACACGCAAAAGGATCCACCACTCTCTTTCCTCCGTTCCAAACACGCTCCATCGTCACGCAACCAACACTATTGTGTTTATTCATTTTAATTGCAATCCTTACAACAACCAACGCCAGCAGCCCGGCAGTCCACACCGGCTTAAGAGGATGATGCTAGTGTCTGGCCACAATTTCCCTTTGGCTTGGCCTACCGTCGCCTAATGAAGTGGTAAACAGTTGCAACCGAGCAGCAAATGATGCAACACCATCTTACGTCCTAATTGGATGCGCAAAGGCATGTGTGAAGTGTGTGCGTGAGTGCACCGGTAAGAATGAGTGCGCCTTTAGTAAACGAGAGGATTTCAATTACGAGGAAATGGGAATGCTTCCAACGGTGACATAAGCAAAGCAAAGCAAAGCAAAGGTTCGCCTCAAAACTAATATTTGAACCTGCGGTTAAAGGCCGCAAAAGCTTATCTTTTTCCTGAAATTTATTGAACTTTCTTGACAATCGACGCAACTGTAACTGTGCCTGTTTTAAAAAATTAAGTTGCCGATAAACTAAGTCCTTGGTACGTCTTGAACATAAATGACAAAGTAACGGCTAAAATGGTATTTTGAGCAAAGCTTAATATTTAATGAAATAGTTTAATTAAAATCAATGAGTTTTAAAATAGATGACAGAAAGGTTGATGCGGAAGGTTAAACAAATTTTGTTGTTAAGAGGTTTGGTAACGACTGTAATATAACAAACTTTACCAAGCCACCGTGTGAACGATGTTGGGAAAACCCCTTGTTGGGAAAGCTTGCCATAGTTTACTCAGCTGTTCTAACAAATGATACATCGACGTCATGCAGTACACATTACACTGTGTCTTGCGTAATCTTTTCCAATTTAAAACCAATACATTTCGTTGACATGAGGCATTGGCATAGGAACATTTAAAATGATAAATACAACATTGGTTCGTTCCTTTATGGAACCATTTATCCGTACCCAATTTTGATGAAAAAAAACATGCCTTTCATGAAAATATGTTACTAAATTTAATTTCATGCGAGGCGTGAATATCACAAAAAAGGAAGAAATGTGCTACTTCCGGCATACATCACCCAACATACCAAAATACACACAGACACAGCTTATAGAGGCAGAATCACTTCATTATTGACGATAGCTGTGTTCATTTGGCCTCGCCACAGGAAATGTGGAAATGTGTTCCTTCTCCCACGCGGACGCTGCTATCTCCCGTCTCTGTCGTACAGTTTTCCGGGATTCAACAGGAACTGCTCGTCAGAATTGAAAGCATGAAGCGATGGAGAAGTACAGACACGCTGGTTGGGCACGCGGCTTAAAACCGCGTTTGAAAGGATTCCCGTGGGTTGAATGGAAAGCGTACAACAAAAAAAGTCGGTTTCAAATCATTAGGATTAGGTCATGACCCGTCCCGGGGTCCACCAAACACACGGTGGGTTTTCTTTCACCAACCAACCCCTCCCCCCACTTGTGGACCATGGAGCTAAATTGCGTTCATTTTTATGTTTTGTTAAGTACATAAGCACATAAACACACCGTTCGCGCGCTCCTATTGAGCACCTTGTATCGAAAACCCGCCAAACAGGGGGCGGCCTGCTGTTTCCGTAGTGATTTTACACAAAAAAAAGGAAACGATGCGCAAAGCCGCGCACTTGCTTTGGTCGAATGGGAGGAATTATCGCGAAAAACGTTGCGGCTTTAACAAACGAGGTGAGATGAGGAAGCCAGAGGTGAATGAAGTCGTTTGGTTGAGGTAGAAAAGTATTAGCGCAGCCTGCGGTGTGGGCCTCATGGAACGGGTGGTATTGAAATAGGAACGACAATAAAGCAATTTTCCACACAGCTTTTCCCGACTAAGCACCGCTTTCGGGCGGTTCATCAAATACCGTTCAATGGACGATGATGATGATCACGAAAGTGGTGGTAGAGGAATTGCGTCGTAAGTTCGGGATTGCAGGAAGAAAGACAGCTTGCCCATTTTCCCCACTCATGAATCGACATTTTCCAATATCCATGAACGAGCGTGAAAAATGGGGCGAAGAGGAACGTATGGATATTTGGAATATTGAGTCGTAATATTTCGCTTTCCGCGAAATCATCGTTATGCGTATTTTTTCGTTCTGCAATGTTCATAGGGGAAAGGTTAAACAAATGTCAATAAAAATCGATATTACAGAGCGAATGGCAAACGATCGAATTTAGATAGAAAATGCTGGACCAGTTTTATTTACTGTGCAAACATAGAAATCATACGATGTACATTATTTCCAACAAATAAATAATGATATTAAAAGTTAAATTGTTGAGGTTGTCCTCTTTATTCAAGAGCAATACTCGCCAGAGTTACAATTCTAACAAGAGAGAGAAAAAAAGGCAGACAAAAGAACTCCCGAGTAGAGGAGGATCAGTGACCAGGATGAATATGTGATTGCAGCTAACGAAAATGGCAGAGAGCTTTCACGTTTTTCGGACATTTTTCCACTCTTTTCACAATTCCGTGCACAATTTTCACATCCCCATTTGGTGCGAGGATTTTCCAAAGACAACCGGGAACACATGCGGGCAGGGGGAAAAGTATCTGCTACAATAACAGCCCGGTTGACATATCGGAGGGAAAATGAAAAAAGTTGAGAAAATGAAGAATCGCCGTTTTCTTTCACCGTTTCGAATAATAAAAAAAAGTGAATGCTTTCTTTCTTTCCATCAACCGGCTGACATCTTTCAATAAATGCCTTTCCAACAATCAATCAATCGGGCTTTAGCTGGCGGAAGCGGGCTTTCGGGCAGGAAAAATCTGTTTCCCCAGATGGAAGAACTGTCTACGACCAGATGATTGCAAATATTCTGCATAAAAAATAAAGATTATTATTTTCGATATTTTTCTAAAGTGAAAGTGATTTGAAAACCTTATATTACATAAATTACTTTACATTTTAAAAAAATAATCAGGTTAAGTTACGGCATGGCAAGAAAGGAATAAAATTACCGCAAAACATAAAAATCCTCATTTTTATATAAAAAGGCTCTAACCTTCACTGAACTGTCCGGAAAACTCCGCTCAAACTCAGTCTAAAACCACCCCTGCACCGCACAGGAACCACACCAACCGGTTGCCGGTATGAGTGCACTTTCGTAGACTACAACTTCTCCTCGCATCGGTGCCAGCATCCACGGGGCTTCATTTATTGCTGCTTGTTGAAACTTTTCCCAATTTCCAAACGCAACGTACTCCATCAGCGCAAAGTTTTGCGCCGAAACACTTTTCACGGCGGGTTTGCAAATGTTTTCCACTTTGCCTCACTGTGTGTGTGCGGCATTGCTGCAAAGTACACCGTCAAAAATCTGGGCCGAAAAGGGACGGGCGAATGAAAACAAACTGCACAAAAATACCGATAACCGTCGAGAAACAGTAATAAACACACGGTACCGGGAAGGAAAGGGAAAAACATTGAAACTGGGAGGGATGATGTAGGGAAAACAAAATAATCAAAACACCCTCCGGCCGGATGGGGAAAAGGGAGCGCTCGAAAGGGATTCGACGGGGATGAAAAACAGGCCAAACATAATACAAACAAAACTACTACTACAACTGCGCGCCCGAATGTCGAGATTGTTTAGCATTCAAAAGCTACCACCCACACACCACTGCATGGGGTTTACTTGGTCGGGATGATCATCTCGCTTTCCCGTATCGCTCGTGGGTTTGTACTTTTTCCCAAATCACAAACTTTCCACCGGAAAGCCTTTTCAACGGTCGGTAGCGGATGGATGTGGATTGAATTTGATTGGAGGCAACCCTATCCGTCACCCCGACCAGAGCGCAACTTCACTTTTTCCTTTCCCAGGATGGTGATGTGTGCAAAAGGGAAGCAACGGAAGTAACTGCGGATGCTGGAAGCGAAAGAGTTCCATTGGACGTGAAAGTGGTGATAGATATAAATTTTATTTTCATTTTTCACCAGCTTCCTTCGGGAGAATAAATCGGTGGCATAAATTATACGCCCGGTACATCTTCTTCCAGCTGCCAGAGCTGCCTCGGGGTACATCCTTGCGTGGAAACAGCCTTCCATTAAGCGCGTGAGTGATAGTTTGAAAATTCGAAGAATATTTTAATGCAAACACCACCAAACCGGAAAGCGCAACCACACGCAGCAGCAGCAACCGGTTGCAGCTGGCAAAAGGGAACTTTCGCACTTGCTACCAGAAAGTTGTTCCGAAAACCGTTCTTCTGGGGCGAAGGAAAAAGTTTGCACGCTTCAATCACCAGAACGACGGCGAGAAAGAGAGCCCGAACCGGGAAAAGCCGAAACGAGTTATATCTGCAATTTCCAACAGTTCCTCTTGGGAAAATAAAAATGTTTGCAAAGTGGCGGAATGTATAATTAACGTGCTGCTGGCGCGGGAAACAAACCTCTTCTTCCTCAATATCCTTACCAACGCACACATACGAAGCTTTGGGTAGGCTAGTGGAGGAGAGTGTTTTATCAACATTTCATTGCTTCAATAATTTATAATTCCTGCCGTTTTCCTCCTTTCCGAGCCAGAAGGGACTGCTTGAGGAGATCACAACATTCTTTTCCGATTCCGACGAGTGAACTTTCTTTCTGTCTCCGTGCGTTCGAGCAGAACCCCCTTCTCTTTCGAAGCGAAAAAGGGGAATCGTCGCTTCGAAGACATTGTAGTTGATGATCCGGTTGAAGATGTGCGCCAACATTTGTAAAATGTGGAGGCGAGCATGCAGACGGCCAGCAAGACGGTTTGCAGTGGAAAAAATGTGATTCGGGCTGACAGGCGCACTCAGAGCAAAGAGGAAAGTTAATTTGAAAAGTTTCTCACCGCTTCATCGAGACACGTGGAGGAGGGTAAAATGATAATGAAGAAAAGGATGCAAATAAAAAAAAACTCAAAATTTTTCCAATCCAATCTCCACTAGCATTGAATGGCAGAAAACAAGAATTAAAAATTCCACGCGCGCGTCCTTGTGTAATCCTTTACTGGAGACGAAGAAGGCAATTTTCTTTTCTCGGGTTTCTTTGCAGGGGGACTGATGAAAAATCAAACTTCCGAAAGATACACAATGTAACTGGAGCAGTCCGGCGGATAGCGTTTACGTGTTTTTTCATAAGCAAACGAAAACATAAAACATAAACAATCGATCGATGGCGATTTTCAGTCTGGGAAATTTGTATGCGGGTTGGAAATATGGTTCGTTTGGGTATGTTTTGTTATTATTTTCTCTGCACGCGTGATGGCATGCGACACTTTGTTTACTTTTAATTTAAGTTGGAGACAGTTGGGGTAAATTTAAGCTGAGTCACAACCAACTAATCACAAAGTATCATAAAGTAGAAGCATCATACTATTGCTAAAATAAGGAAATTTCTGTTAAATGCGGAAAAAACATCACACACAGATGAGCCAGTGAGAGCATTTCCATGTCACTGTTTATGCGACGTTTTATCGAACGCGTTTATATAAACAGCTCTTGTGGAAAAGTTTCATGTTTGAAACAAATGAAAAAAAAAACACCCACACTTATTGTCACCAGAAGCACATGCTTGTCGTTAAAACGGCAAGAGAACATCCAATAATACGGATTAATTTAGGAAGAAAATCTGCGGTAAAGCAAACGCCACGCCGGTGAACCGCAACACGCTGCTGCGCCCGGAGGGCAATAAATTTAATTGGCAAACATAAACCTTAAAAAATCAACCTTTGGCTCACCGCCGGATTGATATAAATTCTTTTACGGCTCTAGTAAACCGCAGCGCGCAATGTTCGAGCCGCGACGATGCGGTGCGCGATGGCGAACCCTGGCACTGGAGATGATGGATGCCGAAAAGATTGAAGACTGTTTTTGCAGAAAATAAATTTGAAAAAGGAAACAGGAAAACACAGAAGCCACGCACACACACACACCAGTAGCATACAGCACCGGCAGCAAGGCGCAATGCAGCATGGCTTTCCTTCGGGTTCACAGAAAAAAAGGGCATCCCATAATGCTCCATCATAAAAAATGATTCAGCAACGCCAGCATATTTCAAACGGTAAGCTGCAGGGATGGATATAAATACACGTAACGTAACGGACCGTCCTCAAGATGAGATGTGAAAGGTGGACAGCAAAAAAAAGAAAGCAAAAAAAACAATCCCCATGACAGAGGAAATGAGAAAATCCACGTCATACTTTTCCCACATAGCAGAGATGCCCACCTCATTGGTGGAAATGGGAAGAAAGGAAAGGAAATCGACCGCCACCCTCACAAATCCGAATCAGATTTTGTTTGCAAATGATTTTAATCTTGTCGAGCTGGTGGACACGGATTCAAATGAGTTTGTGTATGCGTGTGTGTGTGTGTTTGGTGCACATATGAATGAGACAAAACAGACAACGTGTACATAAAACGCCACAAAACATAAACGACAAGCGGGAAAACGCGGGACGGGACCGGAATGTACTAAAAATAGTGCAGCCCGCATCCGCCGGATTTAGTTGCATTCGGAGAGAGACTGACAACACAGTTTCAAAGTGGCAACGACACAGCGACGCTTCACCTGCGCAGTCCGGTTCTGATGCATCCCATTATTAACTCTGGACAGGACGACCAGTGAATCTGCAGACGGTTTGCGGATGCTTTAATAACGGTTGAATACTCCTTTTAAAGCACCTTTTAAAGTTCAAATATGATCCTAACGAAATGTGTTTGATATTTAAGGCCATTATCTCTGAAGCGAATATGGCATAAGCAATTAGGAGCATTCAATAGGATAAAACAAGATGATAACGCTGAACTTGAACTCCCCTGGCACCCGAAATCTTCGTTGAAAGCTTTTACGTTGGTTTGGATGGCAGAGTTTTTCTCGTGATCAATTCGCATTGGGAATTGAAACGATGGAAACATTACGTTAGCAAAAATGAATTTATGCTTGAAAAAAACACATACACCTGCACATTCAGCTGTAATATTTAAAAAAAAGTGGTAGACAAGCATAACAAATAAATATAATCTAGAAAGTCAAATTAAACCAATCTTAACAGAACAAAAGAGAAGTGTACTCAAAATTATGAATGAATATCGAATGAATCAAAATAAACAAAAACTACAATTTTAAGCTCGGTTAAGCGGTTCTAAACTTAAGTAAACTTTACCAATCATCTTGAATAAAATAGCGGAAAAGAAGAGAAAAATAAGATATAGTTGGAGCAGTAGCCAATCTCGTAACCTTTTTGGAATTTTATCAGTTAAAAAATAATATTTATAGAAGAAATCACTTCAATTACGAGATTAAGAGACCTCGCAATACATTGATGCGTCTACATTTGAAGTCAGAGAGAACAAGAGCTAAACCACATAACAACAAAAGTATGTGTTTTACAACTTCTTCAAGTTTATCGTACACTTCTTTGGTCGCGGTTTTAAGTACTCTTTTTTACGTTTGCGAACAGTTTGTTATTATTATAAGATTGAGGTTTGAGTTTTACCACTGAATTTTATTTATGACGAGAAAAGTTAGAAGTGAACTGGAAAAAAAGTCACAGCCGGTTTTCTTACATCTCGCATCGTAAAGAACGCTTCTGCCACAGAGTGGACAATTGAGCTGCATAGAATTCACGTGATAATGGAAATATCGCAGTACCTAAAGTTTGTGCTTAGTCGCCCCGAATTAACAATCCCAATTCTAAATTTGGAGTGGTAGGAAAGATTCAGCTAAAGAGTGTCATGCAGATAAACTGCTTTATCTGTGATCATCATCATCATTAACATTGTCGGTCTTAATCTGGACCCAAAAATTAAATGAACAAGAACAAAATCAGGGACTGCAAGGTTACCGTTCTTTACAGCACAGTCAACCATAGGCCTAGTATAGGGTTTCCAACAACTTTCTACACCCCCTGCGTATTTTAAGTACTTTTCTATGTCACGGATGCGTAGGGAAATATCGTACCGAGAGGATCCGTTTCATCCTTTCCTCTATTCTGGAGGTTCGACAAAGCCCAAACCGTTTCCAGTCAGTGCTAGGGTTCTAGCATCGACTCCAACCAATTTTGCCAAAGTCGATGAAACGAGTTCAAAGGTAAACCATCGTTTTGACCTTCGCTGCAGCGAGAAGTGTGGGAATGTTGACAGCCGCGTCAGACGCGATGGTGAAAAGTGCCTTTTCACCCGAGCGTTGTGAAACACTGCGCATCGAAACAATTTCCTCGCAGCATTGCTAACCCTAGGACAATGGGGGAAAAGGCTCGCTCTGGAAGGATAGGAGTTTTAAAATTGAAACATAAGAAACTGTGACGAGCCACGTCGCTGTGCAGGGTCATCAACTTGTATCACTTTTTTATCTCCTTTACTTCCTTCGCGGATACTCTTCGCATCGCAACTCTCACCCGCAACATAATAGAATGCCGAATGAATTGCTGCGTAGCCTAACGGTTGCGAGTAGTGGGGGAGGTGGGTGAAAACATGATGTGACCGGCGCCGGTGGAAAACGCGTTTGAAAATGAAACTCGTAAATCCGCATTTTATGTTATTTGAAATGATTCCCGTCTGTCGACGCCGTTGGCGTACGATCCGTCGGGTTGAGTACATCCGCATTCCACTCTCTCTTTCCGTCTTTCTCTCTCCAAGAGTGTCCTGATTTTCCTCATTTTATATCCTTGCGTCGGTCTCTTTTCCCCAGCGCTGGAAAATTCGCTCTTTGTTACCCGTCCCGACTCGTCGCTTTCCCGGGTGGCCCACAGGAACGGGAACCACAAAGGAAGTAGGATAGCAGCAGCGGCGATAACAACAAAAAAGCGACTCGTTTTTCCCATTTTTCCTCGTTGCCGGAATGAAAAAGCAATCGACATTTATTCCTCGACCACCGTGTGGTCCTCACTCCATACCGCAAGCGTGCGATGCTAGAAAACGCATGGGTATTTGTGCAAGGCGATGGAAAAACCGGGTGGAAAACCGGGCGAGCTGAAAGTACGCCAGCACCGACCGAACGTTTGTGGCGATGGTGTACTCGTTTTTCGCTTCACACTTGCCGATAACTCTCGGCCTACCGTTTTGCAAAATCCTAACACCATGCAAACGAAAAATCGGTCCATACACCGCCATAACAGAAATCCCTCCCATCCCTGTCGTTTCTCCTCGGAACACATTCGTACCCTAGGAGTCACCTCGTACATCCCGTATTTTTTCCCACCCAAACGCATGACGGAACGACCGGAAAACAACCGGTTGAACTTTGACACACTTGTTCTATCGCTATGTTCGATAGAGGCCAGTACGGGAAAGCGGCGGCATTTATGGCAAATCCTGAACACCGAAAAACGAGCTCGAGTCGAAAAACAAAAGACACAAACAATCATCTATTGGGATTCGTTTTTTCTCTCTCTAATCCTACATTCCAATTTCCATTCGTGTGACTTTGTCAACTGGTTTTCCACACACCACCAGGTTTTACGCCCCATAGAGGTGGGACAGTAGCAATAGCAATTATTTTAAACTATTTATTGGTTTGGAAAAAGCCTTTTATAATTGAAAAGGAGATATTTCATGCACCATTTTATCAAATACAAAATGTTTGAAACTACATTTTTAAAGGCAATGAACAAAAGATACCATTTGCATCGTTCAATTTCGTATCATTCATTCAAACATGGTGTAATTAACAACTTGGCTGCCAAGCGTTTTTAAAACATTTATAGGACAATTATTTTTGATATTGTTTATAAAACAAATGCTAAGACTTCCTTCTAACACGTTGCCTGCCATGGCTATCATTTTTGATAGCCAGCTGTCTTTAGTTCTAAACTGTTTTTGCCTCATAAATATATGAAAATGCAACATGAAAATTATTGTAATGTGAAAAACGTATTCTTTGGTCGCCGAAAACCTAATTTTTAATTAATTTTATGAATCATTCAATCAAAAGAGATTGTACTAATAAAGTGTACTAAAACGCTTGGCAGTCAACGTGTCAAACCAATAACGAATAGACTAAGCTTCGCTAAAGATAAATTTGTATATTTAGCATATGAGATTCGTGGCATGTTCAGAATTGCTTGTCACCCACTATGTGAGTCATTGGCAGCCAAAGTGATAAAAGAATTCAGATAAAAGATATTTGGAGATTGTTTGGTAAAAACACCTTCGGGCAGCTTTTGAACGCTTATGATGAAACATGGAATGAAATGAATCTAATACAAAGAAAAACATCTCACATGCTTTCCTGGAAATTTGAACAATCAGCACCGACACCGGAGTGAAAATCTTTGAACCGTTTTTCATGATCTGTCCCAACACTGCAGGAAAAGATGCGTCCGGCCGAAAAATTTTGCATACATATAATTTTCAAAATGCCCCACTCTACACAAGCTTGTTAGGTGATCACACACGAACTCCGTAGCCTTTAGTAAAAGGTACCGAACGGCAGAAAAACAGTCTAACGACGGTAAACCCTTTAGTACGGAGAAACCAGCCTTGAAATTGTGTGAAACTACACACCGAAATGCAATTGGTATCCATCCTGGCGGGGTTGGTTTTACAACACCGAAAGCAAGAGCAAACCGAATCTCATCACATAATCGTCACACGCGCACACACAAACACACACGTATACCTAGCTTGGTGTGGAGTGTATTGTTTTAACCGAAGCGAATTGCATCCCGGGATGGTATTCGGAAAACCCGGCAGAGAACAAAGAGCAGTAGGAAAGCTCGTCGGGAAATGCATGTCCAACTCGAAACCGGTGCAGAATGGTGATGGTTTGCAATGTGATTTCCAATGGGCAGCATCATGTAGAGTGTGAGAGAATGTAGGTATATCACCATCGATGGTAAAAAAAGCACGAAAAAAGGAAACTGTGTTCCATTAGATATTCTCTCTGGTGCAGACAGATGATCCTTGGAAGGATAGACCAGTGGAAAAATCCCCTATGGATATCTTTGCACTCTTGTGTACCTAAAAAGGATTTAACACAATACACTCTCCCCCTCACCAGTGCTTGCCTTCGAGACTCCAGGGAGTTGGTGTGTTTGGGACGGATTTGTGCCGATCCAACTCTTCTCATGGTTTTGGCCAACGAATGCCATCGTCCTCCGAACTTTGGTCGTTTCGAGTGTTCTGCGCCGAAAATATGGGTCCGACAGTTTCATCAAGTTGTACCGGATTTTTCCGGCCTCGGGTTTCCAAGCACACGACCCTGGAAGAGACTGGATTTCCAGGGGATACGAACGACAATCGAACAATCTTCAAATAACCGGACCTCTTTCTTGTTGCTGGCAGACCTCTCATCCTGCATGACCACATCCTCGTTGGAGGCAAGAGTTTGGTACGAAATCACCAACAAGCAACCAAGAACAAATACACTCACACACACACATCCTCACACTTTTGCCGTTGGAATCGGTGTTTGCCGGTACTTTGAGGTTGCTGCCCCGAAATGTGATTACAAAAAGTGATTGCCACTGAACGGTTCGGTCGGATCGAAGCTCCGGATGGATGCTAGTCGTCCTCGACCATTGGCAGACCGAACGGAGGTGGTACTTCGAAGCTGCTGGCTTCGATCGCCATCGGGAAGGCTCTTGATGGTGGGAAGAAGAAGGAAAAACCATAACGGCATGTGAAGCCTGAACCGAACGGGGCGATTTTTTGATCCCGTCTCGAGTGACATTTAGTCATTAAACGTTAGGGCGCAGTGGGATTCAACATCTCGAGTGCCTTGGGGGAGGGGGAGGAAGGAAAACATTACACGTTTCAACATCTGCAGCCGCTGTCGTCGAACAACATCGAACACACATTAAACGATGGCTACGGGCGTGAGCGTTTGATTTTGTGGCGAGAAATGTGCAATATTTGTATGCCTTCATGCCTTTATGTATGTTTGGGTGTAAAGGCATTGAAAAAAGTAAAAAACTCATTACATCCAAAGAGGACAGTAAATACAAAATGTGATTAACCATAGAACTCTGGCTCAACTGCCACGTCACCCATTTCGCGGATGCCAGCAGCAATCCATAAAAGCCCTTTATATAGTATAAGGCAATAGTAACGACAAAAATGTATCCTCTGGGAATACTAGTCATTACTTGGTGTACGAAAACTATTCATTTTATTATCAAAATTTATCAAAAGTGATTGTACTAAAAGGCGTGGCAGTCAAGCTAAACTAAATACTCATTTTACTAAATTTTTTTATAGGAACTAATTCCTTCTGCATACGTTACTATACATAATAGTTTCGATTTAGAGAAACTTACGGGAATTTTATGTGAGTTGCTTAAATCCACCCATTATTCAGTTTGAGCCAATGCTTGTTTTCAAAAGTACTAACTCAATGAATCGTTTTACTTCGCGGTTCGCATTTCCTTCCAAAGTAGATAGTGCGGGCCAAAACGAAGAGTTGTTTGGATTTAAGCAAATTAGTTAATTCCAGTGTCCTTTGACGAAAGCAGTCAATCATGATTTACATTTTTACGTCGTCATAAAATTATTTTAGCTCTTTTAAATTTTAAGTCGGCTATTTGAAGCTTTATATTAGCTGTGTGAAATTTTCTTGATATAGACAGCATAACCGTTTAACCATTTTCCTCCTTAAAAGGTAGTATATGCTGCAGCGTGTAGTACTGGAAACGAAGCCCAGAAAGGTTTGTTGTGTAAAGGCGTATGTAGTAGTCCCGAAAATTAAAAAAAAACGAACTTTGATTATATTTTAATAATTCGGTATAAGTTGTTCATAGAATGTACTTAAACCTGCGTTTATTAAACTTCTCTTTGAGATTTGTATCATGTGAAGAATAAAAATGTGATGCAAATGCTTCAGGATAACACCCTTGCATGTATCCCGGACGCATCCAACGTTCTTGCAGGTCGCATGTTCTAAATACTCATGATGCAACCAGTTATCGGAAAATTGAAGCTCGTTCCTAAACATAGAAATCCTCACAATACGCCACTCTTCAGAAAAAGACACTAAAACCCCATTGAACGGTGAATTGATCTAGAAAGTTATAATCATAGTCACGGCGCGCGTTGCATCACCTTTTTCCGTTCATAAAACCGAGTTAACGTAATTAAGCGTGAAAGTTTCACGCAAAGCTTCATCACCACACTACCAAATGTCGAAGGTCGATATGGGTTTAATCACCCAGCTTTTTATCGCATTTCTTCCCATTGAAAGTCCGTCTGGTTAGTGTCTCTGTTTGCTCGGGAGTCTCATAACACGGAGACCATCGTTTCCCCCATTGGCAGCCAGCGAGTACGCACGGTTATCTAATTTTCGCCGACCGGGTCATAATCACAGATGAGATGAAGTTCGTGCGCTCGTTTCGGAAAGCCCGTCTCCGTTCGCTCCATTACAGGTTCCGATACCGTATGCGCAGAAGGCGTATGTCGACCCGGAGAGTTTTCCGCTTATGAATGCGTCAAGAAGTAGGATTCATTTGAATCCACCATTTCCCGGCACGAACGTCGGGTATGACTTTTCGAGGGGTTCACAGAAATTTAATCCTAATTCGCAGAGGAACGTACCCGGACCGCCACCGACGGTTGGTGATTTTGCCGGGCTTTTGCGTCCGGGCGACATTCCAATTAGGACTGCGTGTGCATGAAATTTGCAAATGCACATTGCGTGCGTCGTGTACGTTTTCGTGTTAGCACCAATTTGTCACTTCCTGTATATGAACCAAGCTCAGGACAATGCCATTATGCAGCAGATTGCACACTGGAACCAAACATTGCTTCTTTTTTTCGTTTTAAAATTGCATTTAGCTACACAAAAGAGACGTTCAATGATAAAAATTAGTTTTATTTCTAGCATGCTATTATAAAACTTCCACAGAAGATATTTTTCTCGGTTTATGGAGTTCATAATTTGGTGTTTTCATTCGAGAAAAGTTTTAATTATTTACAAAATAAACCATTTGTCCACCTGCTTGTGAATAAACGTCACATAGTGCAGCCGGAGCACAGAGATGTTGCACTTTCCGGGGACCACCCGAGGGAACCGACGACAACCAACCGATATATAGTTCATGGGGCTCTTTATTGTCGAGTCTATAATCCACCCCCAGCCGGGCCGACGAAGAAGATGGTTTCCGAACTGACCTAAGGCACACACACAAACCACGAACACTTTCGCCCCGGCATGGGAATTCCTCGTCCCATCCTTTTTCGAGGAGCAACCCTCCTACCACGTGGCCAACTAACCTACAACCGGTCACAACACCGGACGACAACCGGGACAGCTCCGGCCCGCAGGCAGCTATTGAATTTAAATTATTGAATTAAGTCCCACCAAAGTCCAGTCTCCGCTCCTTTCGGTTGTTGAGAGTGTATGTTTGGCCGGCCCGGAGTACACATTGAAGGATCAAAACACACGACGCACAGCACGGCACAGAGCAAGGACCCGGAATCGGGTTCGGCGCCATGGAAGACACCGGTGTTTGAAAAATTTAAAACACATTTCGAACGCCAATTTTAGCTCGCCCGTTTTGCCGGCGTGTTGTTGTTATCCGTGCGGCAAATAATGAAGGCACGAGGTCAGCACTAACTACTTGTAGGCCTTGGGCGGGCTTTGAGCGGGTGATAAAATATGTGTTGACCCATCTCTACTACACGCGACCCACGCGGGTTGCGGCAGGCGACGAACACCGTGCACGCGGAGTAGTGCAACCATCCCCCCCGGATGTCCGGACGGTTGCTTCCGGATGACACTTTGCGCCGAACAGGGAGAGAGCGACCCACAGCGACATTGGCGTGATGTCCTGATTGCCGCGGGAAAAGCGAACGCCGGGAAAAGCCGGCGGGCGACATCAATTCCGAGAGTTTAAGCTCATTTGGGCAGGACAAATGCGTGCATACACGCACGGAAAATGAGGATTTTGATGAGCTTGTTCGTCGGTTCGTTCGGTCGTTCGTTCGTTCGCTCGATCGTTTCGCACGGAATGGAACGGAGATAATGCTGAGCCGCTATAATTAAGCGGCTATTCAGGGAAAATATTCTGATACGCAACATTAATATGCTTATGGTGGCACATAACAGAACACACACAGCTGGCGAGCGCACACGGAACGGAAGAAGGGTGAAATTAGAAGATAAAGAAAACCCTTTGGTTTAGAGCACAATAGAAATTCGTATTGAATCAACAGCTTTTAATTTCTTCTACTAATTAGCGGTGAGCGCCCTTTCTATGTCACGTTTATCGTTAATCGTCGAGATTGTGGGATCTGTTTTAGATTAATCATACCAAAAAACATGAATGAATAAAAACCATAATTGTACATAGTAGACATAAAGAGTAATTCGCATGTTGATTTCCACATTGTTTTAGTACATTTTTTAGTACAATATTTTTGATTAAATTTGGGTTTTAAATATATTCAACGGCGGTTTTAGAACACTAAGCAACGACTAAGAATTACAATATTTTTAAAATTACTGTAGTCGATTTTTTATCAGTGCTTTTCTATATTAGTGTAAAGGACTGATGGACTTTGCTGCTATCACCTAGGGAAGGCGTGTCGCAGCAGTCAACGTGTAAAATGAATTAGGGTAACTGTACCAATAGTGGCGCACTTAGTCGTGTTACTAACAATTCGATAAAATTTTCAAGTGTCTATTACAGAATATTTAACAAATGTATACCAATTATGATCTTAACACCATTATTCTTCAGAAAAACATCTATTTTTACAGCTTATCATGTAAAATACACGAAAAAAGCGGTTATTTCTTCCTAGCCAGTTGTTCTTGTAATGGTGGTATGGTTCCTATAGTGGTGGTATCGTGTTCCTATAGTGGTGGTAGTACTTGGAAAACTTGGAAAATACCGAATAAATTTTCACTGTAATTTGTTTTTGAAGCATATTTCAAACAGAATGGCTAAATAACTCAGACCAATGCATTGTATTGGCCATAGACCAACGCATTCCGTCATATAGACCAATGCTTTTTGCGGAGATTTATAGCCTTAAGGAAATCATGGCACTCCTGATAAAATCTTAAGGAATCCAGCATTTTGGTACAACCTGTTTGAAAAATATGAATTTTGGAGCTTTAATATATTACGGAGTGGCAAGGCTTATCTTTTAAACACTCCGTAAAAGGGCAAGGAACATTTCATACTAGTACAAATAACGCTATCGTATTTAAATCTTCGTAAAGCTAGGATTTTATTCCACTACCTCCACTATTGGTGTAGCACCACTATAGGAGCACTTACCCTAGGAAAGTTCACATTGATATTTTTAAGTTTAACACGTTCCGTACCAAGCATTTTTAGTACAGATTTTTAGTACAATCATTTTTGACGAAATTAGTTTATCAAATTTATTTCAAAACCAACGATTTTCTGAAACTAAGCAAAAACTATGCTTCCCAAAGGGTACTTTTCAGCTATTTTTATAGTCTACTACTACATAAGTTAACTACTATGTAAGTGTAAAGAGCTGATGGGCATTGTTGCCGTCACCCATTTTTGGCTGACCTGGTACGGAACATGTTAAATATTTGACTGTAGATTTTGCACAATTTGGTAATATTTTTAAATAACAAACATCAATAGAAAAAAAAAACATTCCAAGCCACACTCTCATAAGACCATTAACGTTAACTTGCGAGCTTAATGTTGTTTTGATTGGTGTACGTCCTGTTTGGAGCGGTTTTCCCAGCAGAAGCGGCAGCTAACGAGCATTATCGAACGAATTCGATACCGTTAACAAAATGTTCGAAAAAAGAAAACTACTTTAACATGCCACATAGTAGAGCCAACCCCTGGACCGAAGGGGGTGGGGTTGGGTGTACAAGTTAAACCGATCGATGTGATGTTCGTTTATTTTTTTATACATAACATTTTCTCACAGTTCTCCGAGCCAAAGTTACAGAAGCTGATGAATTGATAATGGAGGAGAGGAAAGGCAAGCACCAAGTATCGTTTGCTGTCAGTTTGGGAAGATGACGGGTTTTTTTGTCTCTTGCTTTTGCTTGCCGTCGTTGTTATCAATATGAACATATTGCTTCAACTTCTGCTGTCAACTTCCGAGCTCGACGTTTGGAAGAGATATTAAACGAGCCAAACCGTCGCCCACCACCCAGAAGCGATAAACGGAGTGCTTCCTGCTTCCGCTTACTCGAAGAAGAATGCTTTTATATGCATGAAAGCCACTCGGGAGGCAAGTTCGTATCAGGTGTCTAGCAAATATTTATCCCCACACATACCGGCAGCTCGACTTAATATTCGCATCGGAAAGCGGGGGTTTACAACAAGAACCGCAACCAGCAATAACTTAACAACTGGAAAACACCTTTCAGCCCAAGTTATTGCATAGTGGGTTTTGTGAAAAGGTACCGTGTTTTCAACGAGAAAGGTTCGAACGACGAAATGCCGAGAGGTTGGAAAGTTCATGCAGCAAGCCGGCTAGAACATTTAACGATCACTCCCACACTGTCAACCTCTGCTGATGCTGGAACTCTGTTTGCGGAGGGAAAAAAAAGTAGAGGCCTTCCAAGCGAAATACCCTCCTTCGGTTGTAAACGGTTATTGTCCGCCGATCGCCTCGTGGGAGGTGATGGGTGGGCATCAACATCATCATGAACCGCCGAGTGCCATCGAGAAGAATGGCATCGAAGAAAACAAAATGTTGCCCTAAATAAAATAGAGCTAGTAAGCAAGGCGGACAAACAACGCCGACCGCAAACATAAACCCACCCAGGAAGCTCCACACTCTCCGGTGGGGAACAATAAAGAGACCGAAGGTATAAGCACGGCTTAGCAGTACTTTAGCCCACCCACAAGAAGGGCGAGTGGGGAGGGTGGCGAGGGTTTATGCTCACTCTAATTGGTTCGGAACGAGGAACGACAAGCCCTTTTCGGGAGTTTGGTTTTGTTTGTTTTCACCAAAACTGAATCCAAAATGTCAGTCCGGTATCGAGAATTGGAGGGAATATATCTAAACACTGTAGCAGTATTTCTCAAACCCAAATTTAAACTTACTTTATAACATCATTACTACAAACAAAAAGCAAAAATAAATAAAAATAAGAAAATGGCATAAAATAAAATGTTTTAAATAACTAAACATAAGTAGATGTAATAAAATAATATGATTACTAACCATTCTCAATAAATATCACAAAGCAGTTTCATGGAGATGGGATTGGAGAAGCGAGAAACGTGAGGAACGAGAT
Organism: Anopheles sinensis; assembly: GCA_000441895.2. Classification (NCBI taxonomy): domain Eukaryota; kingdom Metazoa; phylum Arthropoda; class Insecta; order Diptera; family Culicidae; genus Anopheles; species Anopheles sinensis. Next base: position 390,325 of record KE525239.1, on the reverse strand, counting down.
AAAAGTTAAACGTTCGAACCTTTTATTGAATTACGAACTCTGCAGAAGGCAACGAAAATACTTTTCCCGCAAAAAGGTGGGCTTTATTGTGCCGAGACCTAAGCATTAAGCCACGTAGTCGTCATCTTAGAACGGCTTAACTATTTTGGGTCCTCTCCCACCCTCACCCTACGTGTGGTTCGTGAGGGAAAGGAAAGGGGCCTAGTTCCTCCTGTTTGCACAACCTCAAATTGGATGCTGTGATAAAGGTAAAGTATATAAACAAAAAGATTGAAAGGTTCTTCATAATTCCGGTGGCCGATGTTGACGCACATACCTGACCCGTTTTGTTTGCACGTAGGGGTCATGACGGGGAGGGATGTTGTGTTACAATTTCCTACGAATCTTGTGCCCGGCCCGGGTGCGTAAAATAGGGATTAAAAGTCCCTCCCGCAGCGTCGTCGTGGTACGTGAGAGAAGAATGTCGAGTTTATTATTGTGATTGGCAAAACAGAGGCCCAGCCCTATGGAGGTACCCTCTGGAGGACAGGAGATCATCATCGTAACCGGTGGTATCGTCATCAGCGTCATCATCATCATCGTGGCTATAAAAATTTAATAAACTCTCTTACTCCTGAAAATAAGACGCTGAGGGCCGAGAGGGACCAACTGGAAGTGTATAATTTTACGGTTTAAACAGTAGCACAAGCTTGTAGTCCTTCGCCTAACCCTTTCTGGTTTTAAACAATTTCCCAGCGCAGGCATTTTAAAATTATTGAAGCTTCCTTTAGGATCCTTTGTGTCCACAAGAGTTTGACGTTGTTCAAAAGGGGAGTTTTCGCGAAGCCGGGCCATATAATAAAACAAAAGCCCTGTCGTCAAAAGGCCCGGTTGAGGTCGTTCCGTATGGCGGAACATTTAGGTTGAGCCTCGCCACACTTCGCCATCCAAAAGCAGCATGCAGACGGAGAACTTTGCTAGCGACACCCAAGTGCATAAGAAGAGAGCTTCGGAGGAAAATAACGAGGCCTCAGGTGAGGAGGAGTCTGGCGGAAGGAGCTTTACCGAACGGCGATAGACAGTCGTGTCCTTATCGGAACCCTTGGCAATTTCCCGCCGTACTTGTCACGGTACACCGAAGGCCCTCGCTTGGCCACAAATTATTGCACTTCGGAGAAGACCGGGTGGCTTTCCGGAGATGAAAAGTTCCACTCGATCACGAGCCAATATTCAATGCGAAATCGGAGAAAGGACGATTGGTGGACGGGAGGGAAAGTTAGAGACAGTTGAAACACCCAGTTGACCCGAACGACCGCCACAAAGGGGCCTCCTCCTCTTCTGGTTGAAGTTGCTTATGGCCAGTGCAAAGATATTTTTGCAGGAAAGAGCACTGTAGCAGGATGGGTGAAACACAAACGAGAACATTTTCCTCCGAGACTCCGGTGCTCGATGGGCCAGTTTCAGCGAAAAACCGCATCGGGCTTGGCTGATGCACAATGGACATAAATAAAAACGGAAGCAGGTCACTCGCACTCGGAAACACCGGTGGTGCGCTTTTTCCAGCCGTGCATTTTCCGGCCGGATAAAATAGATTGAAGTGAGAACAAGAGAACTAGAAGGCCGGGAAGAACAACCCCACGGGCTGCATTTGGAAAATAGGCGAGACTCGAAGAAATATAATTGAAAAGGCAGAAGTGCACTTATTTCTTCCACCTCTTCATATTTTCCCTCCCACCGCACACATTTTACATTTGCAAGCGAAGAAAAAATTGGAAGGAAACCAGGGGAAAACTGAGGTTAGTTTTTTTGTGTGCCTATTTTTTCCGTATGCATACCGACGTACAAACACAAGGACTTTTAAAACCATTCGACACAAATCGTTGAGGTTTTGAAAATAAGAACAAAGAGAAAAATCACTAAATGAACAAAGCAAACACGGAACATTATTTTTTTAGTGGTGGTAGCTGGGGAGATGCCCAGAGTGCATTCGTGATACGATGGTTTTGTACCAATTAGCTTCGAAAAACATTCGCTTCCGTTGGAACTCTCGGAAGGACCCTCGTGAGGTTCTTGTGCAAGCTGGGAAAACCCCCGTTTGATAAGGGTTGAATAAAAAGAGCAGGTAGTTTCCTGGCAAAGAGCAAACTTTGGAAAAAGTAAAACTACAATAAACGTAGGACAAATTGCCCATCAATTTGCGGTATTGCGGTTACGCTTCCTGGGATGGAAAGAGTACGATAAAGGAATTCCTTGGGCGTTTTTAACTATTGGAAAACTCCATGAATTTCACAAACCTTTCCCCACGTAAATGAAATTAAATCCCACACAACTTCGACATTCCACAACGTTGCACAAACAAGCATGCTATGCTCCTTAACTAAATCGGTCTAAAAAGGGACTAGGGCCTGGGAAAGGCACCAGGGTAGCGGCGTGTTTAGCAATATGGTGTCAATTTTCTTCAGCGCTAATAAGCTCACTGATTAGCATGAGCTGTCGGGAGGGAAGTCATTTTCATCCACCCGTTCGGCAGCTGGCTGGCTCGCTGGGTTATGTAAATGACACATTCAAACATCCGGCGGCGCTGTAGTACGGCGCGTACGTCTTGCAGCTGCCAATGATGGATGTATGGCCTCTAGGTTTCATTCATCATTTTCACAACTGAACCAACATGAAGAACGAAAAACGTCCAATACAGTAAGAAATAAAGTCGGTAACGAGATATGTGTAACATAAATGAAAGACGGAGGGACAAATTTCTATTCTATAAAACAGAAAGTCCATTCGGTGATTGGAAAGTTTAATTATTTCGAATAAATGACACATAACACATTGACTGCAATGCCTATCATTTTTGAAAGCCAGCTGTCATTTGCTCGAAAAAGTTTTTGCCCCATAAATAAAAGAAAATGCAACGTGAATACTATGGTAGTGTTAAAAAGTTATTCTTTGGAAACCTTAGTTCTTGTTTGGTCTTCGAAAACCATCAGTTAAAAAAAATTATCAAAATTAAGCAAAAATAATTGTACTAAAAAAGTGCGCTAAAACCGTTTGGCAGTCGACGTGTTAATGACTTGTGCATGAAAAAAGCAAAGATTTTTCACGCAGAAACGAAACTTTCTTGTGTAAGCATCATCCAGAGAAGTAGTTCTTTTAGTACTCAGAACAAGATTGACAGCTTTATCGCTTAAATTGAATCTGTCGTGGCCAAAACAGTAAACCAACTACGCTATAAAGGTTTATTCGCACTTTCAGCAATATCTCGGAGTGAATGGTTTAAGATACTTTTTATCCACTAAATTCGGCTAAAGCGAATTTTTAAATATTTAGTTACGTGTGGAGAACGGTTAAAACTACTTTTGGAAGGCTTGTGCAAGCGACAGACAGAAGGAAAAATGGCTTAATCATTTCGGTATTTGGGCCAGAAAGTCGTTTCAACTGTTTATTGCCAAATAGTTAGCATCAATTTATAAAAGATGTGCATTTTTATACAATAAAAAAATATCCTCCTAATGTCTCTAAATTAATACTAACCGAAACAAAAGGTTTAAACCTGGGCTCTATTTCAACAATTTGGAACTCGAAACGCAGCGCTAAGTGATCTTAAAGGTACAATAGTACTGAAAAACATGCCAACAACCTTAGTTTTTCTGTCGTAAACTGGGCGTATGACAGGCCGTTGAATTATTTTTTAAAGTACTAAATTAATGTAAGTTTGCAATAACAATTTATTCACAAAATGATCAAGCGTAGATTTTTTTCCATTGCGATGATAAAGAGTGTTCTTTATCAGAATTTCGTTCAAAATGTGCGAACATGCATAGCGTTACACCTGTTACAAATTGCATAGAATAAGAATTTTTGTAACAATTTTCCTTTTTTCTCTTATAGTTTATATTAATCCGTTGAACATCTAAAATGTTTCCAATGAAACGGAAAAGTAAGCTTACGAACTGTAAATCGATGTAAACCCCATGCTTCGATGAAAGGCTATTTTCCCCTGGAAAATAGCGACTCATCCAACAAATCTATTAAAAGAAACTGACCTTTACGGATTGAAAAGAATCATCCCCGTCCCGAGAGAAAAGGCTTCGCACCAACACAATACAGAACACCTTTCTTCGCCCACCGACACAAAAGGAAAGACCATCACTCACAAGGCTCACACGGAGGAGTCCAACCTATCCGGTCACCTTCAACCTACAATGAAATTAATAAAGGAACCAGCCACAAAGCCTTCGGCTAGGAGCATCCACATGATTGCACCAACGGCGTCGTTTTTTAATCCTTTAAAAGAAAAAGTGCACACATACACACACTTTTAAAAAGAAAGGTAGCGAACGGTCGACACCTGCGAAACCGGATATTAATAGCACAAAAAGCCACGAACTGGCCGTGGTTGAATCTGATCCTTGTTCGTCATCATCATCAACACTAGCTTCAAGCGACCAGGGAGCATACATGTTAACCCTCATGACAAATCCTAGTTTTCACTACCCGGTGTTTCACACATACAGCTATCTTCAACCAACACCACACCATGTGTATCCTTTGGAGTTAATTAAAAAGATAACTGAATGCTTGCCCCTTGTTTCGCTGCTAGACGAGGTTTGTCTTCCCATTTTCCAACGCCCAGCACAGGGGGGTCATAACTTTTACACAAATTAAACAAACAGTAGGTAAGAAAAATGCGAAACCACAGCTTAAAAAACCAAGGGAACGAGGAGGCAATGGCGTTGTGTTGCATAGATCCTGCGCGCCAAGTGGCTTTATATATCTATGAGCGTCCTGGGAGTGGCGTCGGTTGCCGACAGCAAAAAGTCGCACCTCGGGCCAGCTCCGCACAAATCCTGACAATGTGCTAAATGGGCAAAAAGTGTACCCGTACCTCCCCCTCCGTTGCCAAAAGCAAAAAAACCCCAAGAACGACGGAGTTTTCCTTGGCCAGAATAATAATAATGATAAAAATATAAGGCATACTAGGTGCAGAAGAAACGAAACCCGGGAGGTGGCAGTAGCAACTAATGGTACTTTCTTTACGTTATCTTTCCGAATGGCGAGCGCGAGCTTCCGTCCGCTGCGGAATGAATGTTGCCATTTGGGGGACGAAAAAAGGGAAACCACACTTGGTCCAGAGAGACGATGCGTTACGAGCAGAACGTTACCACGTCAAAGGCTGCGTTATCTATCCGCCATATTGTCCCCCGAGCGTTGTGTGTGTGTGTTTGTGTGCAACATTTAACGTCGTGGCTAAAAGTAATTAACTTTGCCCCGAGCAACAAGTCCACCCCGCTCTTCTTTACCGAGAAAAAGGACAACGACAACAGCGGACGGTGGTGCGGATGATCGTCAGGATTTTATGTTCACTTCGTTACCCCACGTTACGTACGTAACGTTATTACGGTGGAGTGTAGGGTCTTTTGTGGCAGAAGAAAAGCGCGTGGAATGTCTTCTTCCTCCACCGGTACGGTTTTTTCTCTTTTATATTTGTGACAATCATTTGCCAGGGGGTGGATTAATTCGAGGACTACACGGAGGACTGGCTTGTCTTCTTCGCCCGGAAGACCGATACAGAGACGTAGATAGATAGAAAGAAAGAGTACACTATGGGAAACGATGTGGTGTTGGTTCAATTTCTTCAAACTCAGCACGAAAGGAGCTTGCGGTAGAAAATTGTATCCTTCGCTAGAAATGTCCTGTAGCGTTTTTCTGTGTAAGCTCCGAGAACGGGAAAGCAGCTTGGGTTTGGAAGGTGTCAGGTGCTTGCACTCTAGAGTGGTTACCGGTGGTAGAGGTCAAGTTAGGCGACGAGAACGGGAAGCACTCAACGGTCCAAGCCGGAATGCGGAGAAGAAAATGATGGGGACATCTTTACACGCACGTGGTTTATTTTTCGCTCATGGGCAGACTGACTCTGGCTGCTGATGTTACCGTTCTGCGAAAAACCATATCGTATGCCGGCGGGCAAGCTAGCACACCTCCTCCTTTTATACCGAGTCCCTCGCTAATGCATCGGTGAAGCCCCGCTGCTGGATCTGATACGAAAATAACGAGATATATTCCATCTACAAACGAGTCGGGCGCGTTGGAGTGTAGAGAGAGGTACCGATGGTGACAGTCTTCTACTTACCGTTTACACTCCAACGCTCTGCTACCCCGTTTGACATCCCATATGGGGAGCGGGGGATGGACTATTCTTTCCAAGCTTATCGCTGAACAACCCCAACCGCCAATAATGGAACCGAGTGGACTCTTCCCGACCGTCACACAGCTCTTCTTGGTTGTAACCAGGTTCAAGGGGGGGATGATGGTAAGCAGAAGAAAAACAAACAGAGTTCAGGAAATACCGGTCGGATGAGCAAGTCTGCACCGGGAAACACGGAACCCACGCGAGGAGCACGAGAGCAAGCTAGACAAAATGTCAAACGATAGTGGTTGCTCCACCGTCACCTCCATCGAGCTGGATGGGGACACACTATCATATGTCGAGCTTTTCCACGTTACTCGGCGAAGCGCTTATAAATTGCATTTATAATAAATAGCTTGGATTGATAAGCTTCCAACATTATGATGGCGTTAAAGTATGTGATAAATTTTTAAATCTTATATTTCCCTGTGTTTCAGAGCAATTGCGTATCACTTTTTCAGTAGCCAGCTTAATGATTTTGACCTATTTTTGAACAACATACTTTTATTGAACTGATTAAGAGGAATGCTAGACAAATTCAGTCCAAATAATGGCGAAGAATTTGAGGAATTGAAAGTGGTAGACGGAGTTTAGTAGGGAAGCGAAAACTTTCTGGTAAGTGCAGCCAACTGTGAAGGTTCCTGACATTCAGAAATTTTAACATAATTCTCGACCTCGGTTAAACATTTATATTAAGACAACTCAAGAAAAACAAGTTTGTAATGAGATGCGCTAATTTAACAACATCTTCTAATGAACATGTATTCCAAAATATAACAAATATGTTATTACTGCTAAAAATCGAACATAGACTTTATATTAAAGTTGTCGAAATGGTGGACACTCTTCTTTTTCTTATCACGCAACTAAACATGTCTGTACTCCCTTGACGAATCCGTATGAAAACACTCTTGCAACCGTTTTCCGCCACACCAGTCAGTCCAGAAGACTATAACCGGATTCTCCTCTCCTACACACGCGATACTTGACCGAACTGGACACATAAAATCGGTTGGACGACTTCGACGTACCCGAATGCACTTCGACGGGTGCTTGACGAGCAACAAGAAGCAGTAAATAGAAAAAGGAAAAAAAACAAATACACGCGGAACCAAAAAAGGAAAAACAACTCTTCTCAAGAAAAAGCCTCGGTGGAGAAGGGAGAGCAACAGAAACCATGCCGGAGGAAAACAAAAAGAAGGGAGGGAAAAAGCCATTGGGCTTAAAGGATGAATCTCAAACCGGATCACTGAACGTGTAAAGAGAGCAAAAAGAGAAGAAATAAAAATCATTTGCAGAGCGGAATCTGCTACCATTGCCGGACGGAATCAGTGCAACCGGCCAAATGGGCACAGTAATGCGTCCGAACGACGGACCTGGTCCACAGTGGGATAAGGTAGAACAATGAGGCGGACATTGCAAATATTTGATACATTTCTTAACGATGCTGATTGTTTTGATTCCAAAACTTAAATCAAAGCGAAAGCCATTTTTTCCATTGAAATTCCAGATGGCGACTAAAAACGCTTGTAGCCAAGTGACCTAATACAAAAATTTAATACGATATTTGAAAAAAGCTATGTCCCTTACTATATTGTCTATATAACCTGTAAGGGTGTATCTCATATACGGGCAAATTTCAGCCGCTGAATTTTTCAGCACTCATTTGTTACATAAGTATTCTAATGCAGTAAAAATTTCCCAGCTGGTTTTCGAGACCCTTTATGTTATTCATTAACAAAGTTTGAAACCCTTTTTTTCATCATTTTTCGACAAAACCTTGTTATTTCAATGCTTGTAGCGATTAAATTGAGAAAATTCTTATTCGTATTAAATTGACTAAACTACACGTATTTTCAATATTGCATTTCGAGAAATGATTCTTTTTTACAACGTTGGTATAGAGAAGCTAGAACATTGTGCAAAGTTTTGAACTGATGTTTAGGTTTTTTCTTAGTTAACCATTTGATTATCATTTAAGCTTGTAACCGTTAAAACACTTCTATTTTTTTCCAGAATGTCCACCTCTTATCCCACCGTGCGGCCTCGGAGCCATTACGGAACAGAACGCTGGAAACTAGCGAATTAAATCGCTTTACGAACAGTACGCAGCAAGACAGATTTTGCGTTACAGAAACAAAACGACAAATACATGGCAGATTTAAAAAGTTAATGTTCGTCGCCGGTATCCTCCGGGCAGCATAACGTTTGCTTTTGGGGCGAAGTTTCCAGCGGCACAAAAGCTCAACGTCATGCTAACGACATATAGCAATGAAAAGGATTGAACAAGGTAAGGTAGGAGCGGATATAAAAGCGAAAATAATAGTATCCAGCTGGGGAGGTAGAGTATTTAAAAAAAGCTTGCGGATAATATAATACAAAAGACCCCCGAATGAATTCTAACAAACCATTACCGCGGCATCGGGATTTAAGGACTCAGTTTCCCCCTCCCAATCCAACCGGACAAATGTTGCACACGGTTCCACGTTACCTTCTACGGCTAACATCATCCCGGGCAGTCAATTTCGTACGGAACAAGCGCAAACCAAAACGCAATCGTGCCACAACCGGTCTTTTCGTAAAGCTCTCGGCAGAACCTTCCCGTGCACCAAACACTAGCCAGAGTCAGCGTTTTTAATAAAGTCTTCCGCTGGCAGGGAACGAGATTGTTTTACCACGCGAGCAAGCTACTTTTGGACGGATTTATCCATTGAATTATGGAGGACGAGCTGCTTCTTCGAGTGAAAGCATAAACCGTGCTTCATTTCCATTGTGCACATGGAAGGACACGGAACAGCTTTCCATGTTTCAACGACACTCTTCGGCGAGAAGGAGAGAAAAAGCACAAAAGAATGCACGAAAAGTTCGGAGTACCGGAGGATGTGTTTCTGCTGTGTTGATTTAATCTCAGATAACCTTTACCTCATCCCGAGATTTAGGCGGGCTTGCGATGGTTCGCTTTCGTTCCCAGAAGTCGCGAATTGCAGAACCAACCCTTTCAAAAAAAGGGCCAAAAGTTCCATCCAGGTGCAGCATCCCTCCCCTAAGGGGAGTTTCATTCTTTTCTTATCTTACTGTTTTTAATTTTTATTACACACCATTTGAAAATCTGATCTCCCAATACGCGCTCTGCTTGTGCGAGTATTTGTGTGTGCACAGAGATCCCAAAAGGGAAGATGCTTTCCAAAATTGGCTAAAATGTTACCCTTTTTTTGGCATCTTTTTCATACTTGATCCAGCTTTTTACTTCGCCTTGGCAATGATTTATTTTCATCCACGAGACCCCATTCGCGGCTCTCGATTTATTATGCCGCAGCAGAGTTTATGGAGCATGGCCCGTGGAAAAGACTACTCTCTGAGCTCGAGCTGGAATGTTTCTGTGTTGCGATAAATTAAATTACCTCTTCTCGCTTGATCCGAAAAGGGCTATTTACTTCTCTCTCTTTTGTTTTTCTTTTTCGGAGCTAAATTGACCTTCGAGAGAGTAACTTATGATGTACAAGTTTTTTCCTCCCTTTTTGCCACGTTCGCACATTTGAAGTATAATAAATGAAGTTTTGTTTGCAACTTAATGGAGAAATAGTGTTGTTAAAGTGGCAAACTCGCTTATGAAATAACTATCGTAACGAGTTTCGCTCACGGACACCTGCAAGAGCGAAGAAACTAATATCAAACTGCGATAACCTGGGCACCATTACAAACTGGCGATAAGAATGCAGTTTTTGTCACGAAAAACAAGAACAGAGGGGGAAAATCATCGATAAGCATCGTTCAAGAAGCATAAGTAACGTTAACGAATCGAAGTTGGGGCGAAGGGAGCCACCACTGGGAGTCGAAAAGTGGATAAAAAATTCAATCAGCCGTACCGAAAACCCATCACATTTCGCCGTTCGGTGGTAAGGATGTCTTCCGTCCCTCGGGGAAAAACTGAAATGACAAGTTTTCGTCCGTTTAACTTTCGCTGCGGGGTCGAGGCGAAGAAAAAGGGTCACTTGCCAAAGTTCGCAAGTCCCAAATGAAACACGAGCCACGAGTGGAAACATGAAGAAGGCACGTGCAGAGGAGATGCCGTTGCATCCTTTTCCTTTGAACAGTGACGTTTACTTTGAGGGCGCAACTTTGCAGCGCTTTATCGACGAGAACCTGATCCGGAGCGGGAGTGAACGGAAAAGTCTGTTAGATGTACGGACATCCAGCAAGCCACACACACACACAGATATAGAACTCCATCTTAAGAGCAGCTTTTGATAGCAAACTTTTAAACACGAAAAAAGATCAACTTGCAACGAATGCACGGAACGGAAGTGGTGCGGAGATGACAACTTTCCCTCGGGCGGTTGCTTACTTTTCCCATCGCTTCTTCTGCCGCACATGTTATAAAAGGGCCTTACGAAGATCTAATCTTTTCTGGGACTGAAGAGTGGAGATGTGTCATTGTCTATATATATGTGCGAGTGTGTGTGTGTGTCTGTGTGTGGTGAGAAGCCTCTTACAGCCCGAACATAAAGTGGACTTAACACGATAATGTACAACAAGATTAACTCCGGCGTACCGTGTCTTCAAACATGCTGATGCCTTCGACATGTCGTTGCATTAAAATCGTCTGCTCCTCCTTCATATCCCCCCAAATATCCCCTGCCTACCACCGAATTCCTACACAGTTTTACTTTCTTTACTAATTGTTTTCTGCTTCCAGCCTTCTTTAGTTCTGCCAGAGCACGCTTGAAGAAAAAAGAAGAACACATCTAACGCTGTCCCTTTACCATTTCATCTACCTCTCCCAAACTTTTGGAAAGTGAATCGTTTTTCCGTCCTCCAAAACTACTTGGATGTCCATTTCCGTTACGCCGCCCTCCGGGGGGGAAAACACGAGGTGGATTGCATTTTCGGATAAGAACCTTCAACTCGAGTTTGTGTTGAAGTTTCCTATTACTTCGGTGGAAACCCATCAGCGAGTTTCTTTGCGAACGGAGGGCAGACAATATTTCCCGAGAGAGTATTCCGTAGAGTACTTTGCACTCTGGAGGTGTGGAGGGCTAAAGGTACTCCAGGCTATTTGTAAAAACTTTTGTGGAAAGATAGAAATGTTTTTTCCAAACGGACATACGGACTTTGGAGCTCTCGGAGTGCTTTCTTCTAGGTCGCTTACGGTAGAAAACATCCGACATACTAGAGAAACTTCCGTTTCAGAAACCGATTGGTGGCATTCCCATATTGCTATCAAAGTTCAATATTAATAGATTTTATATAAAAATTAACAAACGTTAGCAATTAAGGAAGATCAGCTTTCACTTAAATTTGGTTTTCTGTCGGTCTGGGACATCGAATCGATCCTCCAACCATGGAATTGATCTTTCGAACTTGATCCGAATCCATGTGGTGATTTCATACACCAGATCCAATTTCGTGTTCCAATTATGACCAATTCAGATCTCAACGGACCTTATGTCAGATGTTAGACTTCGTTCCCAAAGGTATCTTAATCCAGATCCAAAATTTGGATCAAAAAGGATCTGAATAACAATTCTTGATCCCAGGATAAGGAATCAAATGTCTCGGAACTTCCAGGCTTCGATTCTAAGGAACCCATCTGGTAACAATTTTCCAAAACTTGAACCATGGATTTGTAGACTGTAACCCTCTTAAAGCGTTTTAGCAAGCGTAATTCCAACTAGCTCAAAGTTTACTAGTTCGCAAAGTAATTACGACGTTCGTAATTATCGTTACGACTCAGCGATATTGAGAGCATAAATTTTTATAAATATTTTTTAATAGAAGCTCGCAAGTCAGTCCACTTCTATACAGTACGAATCAAATCCAAGCATTTTGTGATCAAGCAATACTTATGAACTACAATAAACATTTTGTCCCAGCAGGACCGTTAGGGCTTAAATAAATGAAACAGGTTCCCGTTCAATATTCAGAATGTCTCCTGCAAAAACTCATTAAGTATCGGATCCTTGCAAACTGTAACGAGCTGGAGAGCTTCTCGGGATGAAAATGAGGTTACGCACTCGTTGCCAACACTTTGGCACGGAACACTCGCCGCCTCCGGTGGTGACCTCGCCGTTGGTGCAAAATGCGAAATTGATGCAAATAGGAAACCCCGTTGCACGGGCGGGCAGCAAAACTTTTCCACCATCACGACCGGCAGGGGAGTTGCCCGCTCCGATGCGCAAACATCAAACGCTGCCGAAGACGGTGGAGAATGTTGATGTTTAAACATTTCATCCGCCAATGAGCCTCGAAGCTTTAGGCCACAAAAGATGATGGGAAGCGTAGAAAGGGAAACACCGTAAGGAGGGTGCTTGTTTACGAGAGCAATTATCGAAAGCGTCCCAGGAGGGAGCAGGGTGTTGAATGTTAATCCTGCGAGGGATGATCCGGCACCCAGCGGCGCAGCTGTACGCTCGGAAGATCAAGAAGAATACCGACGCTACACCCACATTTTAATACCGCAAAAATTACTCGAAAAGGACACCGCAACGCCTTGGGCCTCAACCGTCCCTTGGGTATAATTCTGAATATTTAGCCCGGACCGTGTCCCCCGTCCCAGCAGTCGTCGTTTGGCTTTCGCTTGAGTGGTGACACTCGAGGAGAAAGTTTTGCAATCACGAACTCCCAACGTCTCACCCTGCCAAACGTCTAGGAGCATGACCTTAGAATAAAAAAAACTTGACGAAATTGTTGCCAAGCTCGAAGCAAGTAAGAGAAAAGTGAAACCTTCATTTTGCTATAGCTTGTAGCCGAAGGGTTTGAAGTTTGCAATTAAAATTTTAATCGTTACATCGACGAGGTTCTCCCCTCTCGGTCGCAACAAAAGTTGCGTCCTTGGTGCGTCGTTCGGGAGTGTTCTATACTGGAAAATCGGATTTCAATTCTATGCAAGCACTTTCTACAAGAGACCATCATCTTTAAACCGAGAAGCAAACGCCTGCCATACCATCTCTTCCAGCAGGTCAGGCGTTCTCGTCCACAATGCCTGGTTATGCCGTGCTGAGTCGTTTCTTTTCCCGCGCGATGGTTATCCGAACAGCGTAGGAGAAGGAAACCCATTACAGAAAACCTGACCTTGCGAGGTCCTCATGCTGGAAAGTACTCGGCAAAAGTCGCTATCGTAACTCGGGCTCGGGTGCTAGAAAATATTCCGCTCGGGCACTGTGAGAGGTTAATTTTGCATTTTAACAGGACTCACGTAATTCCTTCGGCAAAAGTCGAATGACGTTGGTGCGATGTAACTAGCAAAGAAACAGCACCCGCACCCGAACCAAGCGAAGCCGTCTGCAAAACGTGACTAATCTGGGCCATACGTACGATATTGAACGCCGGTACCCGGTGCTAATCCTCGTTCTAAGGGTCTAAAGGATGCCCCATCATCTCGTTGGATGGATGGGCCGTTCTGATGGCCTCACCCTTCTCCAGTTACCGCCGGTAGACCAAGGATACGCGGCTACCGGAGCCGGTGCGATAGGCATTATCCTGGACGTTGAAGTACGATGGAAAAGGGTCTGAGGAAGGCTCTAGCAATAGGTTCCCCCTTTCTGAACGCTGCTGCGGTATCGAATAATGCGGCCACCAATTACCACCGATGCAAGTATGGAAGCCGCCACCGTAGCTTGTGCGCAAAAGCGTGATGGAAATTAAGCCATGGAAAAGGTTACTGATGTTGTGTAATGCGGACCACATTTTCCACTTCCCAGATCGACAAATTGTAACAGACGACGGAAGTGCTGTGACGTCTTTTGCCCTCTGGTTCATTATTCGCCGGTTGTTGGCTCAACATTCAAACGATTACATAAATCAAATGTTCATAAATTTTACCCTTAAATTGTTAGCACTTAAAACAAACACTTTAAAATGTATTCTTCTGTCTTTGTACATACCTATTTCGATTTATCCATTTATTGATCTATTCGGTTTATTGTCTTCGTCGCAATGACCACCTTCGGTCATGCAGGTGTGTCTATTTATTGGCTTAGCATACTTTCCACCTGAGTGGGTTCCCTTGGCGCAGCGGTAACGCGATGAAACACACCACATCAGAGGTGTGGGATCGAATCTCGAATCTTGGCACCTCCCGGTATTACGAACAACTGATCACCAATATACCATCTTTCGGACATATTTAACTCAAACTCTCTTCGAATAGAAGACTAATTCCCCTAGGGGATGTTTGTGCTATGAAGCATTGCTGTCAACGTCTCTTTCTAATTGATTGGTATGTACCATAGCTTTTCATCAAACAATACTCCATACTGCGTGCGGAATTAGAACCTTTACTAAAAATAATGTATTTCAAAAACTGGCAAATTCGGTCGGCTAAATGTTTCTGAAATTTCTGTTTACAAATGTCTTTTTTTACTGATTTACTGATATTTAAAATATATCCTTTTAATATGCAAAAATCCTCATAAGAATTCTAATTCGTTTTAAATTGAGCAAACCACTCGTATTCCAGAATAAGCTATGAACATATAAAAATGACTCTTTCTCAACATTGGCATAGCACAGCTAGAAGCTTTCTATCCAGCGAGAAGTCTATCCCAGAACTCAGTCAGTTTAAAAGTCAGTTTTAAACAATTGAAACACCTGCTTCACTAAATAAATAGATTTATAAGAACATGGAAACATTTTTGGCATGGATCTAGAACTAAAGTTTCAAAATTTCTCAATTTATATGTTGAGTAGAACTAAATTTCAATAACAAAGACCAGAACCAAAGCCATGTAAAGTTATTGGTCATACGCATTAAAAAAAGGGCAATCGAAGAAAATATTTGGGTAAAGTTAAAGAGTTGTTTAAACCATAGTAGTTTCCAGTTTGTTTGATTTTCAATTTATATGAAACGCGTGTTGTGAGATGAGCCGTTTTTGGCTCTGTCCATTCGCAAAGCTAACTTTGGCGCCATGGAAACGTGGGAGGACGTTCCAAAAACAGAGTGATGGTCTGCCTACGACTCGCTGTTTTAGCCTCCCATATAAAACGGCAAACTTCCACGAAACAGCAACCTGAGTGATTTAGGCTAAGCTCCCACCACAAGGCGTCACCGGGTATATATTTGGCTCGACAGCAGATGACGAAGCAACCGAAGACCAATCGTATTAACTTCATCTGAGGATTTGAAATCTACGACGATTGGAGGGAGAAACAGTGGAAAGCATCCAAAATTGCTCGCGACTTCTGAAAAAACATCAGCAGCCAATGTCCTTTTATTACACAGAAATATGACACCAAAGCCCCGAAAATCATCTTTATCCAATCAATAAATGCGAATTTAACCAGAGGGTGCCTCGGACCCGAAGGAAACTTGGGAGTACCATTTTTCGCTCTGATTTGCAAGTGCACCACCATTTTTGCCCATGTTTCTTGTGCGCAATCGACACAACCGCCGGATACGCTCGACGGGATGAAGCCACAGCAATGGTCCGGAAAGGGTCACAACCGAGGAGGAATTGTTGTCGATTGTGCTCTGGAAAAGATAGAAAAGAGCGGGAGGGCCACTTTTGCGTTTTTCTTCCAGTTCCATGAATATTCAGCAGCCATCTGTTGGCCCGCCCCAAACAAATGCCAGCTGTTTGTCCGTTGATCCCTGATTGCGATGTCGGTTGCGGTGTCGGCGGTGTCGGCTTTCGTCCTTTGCGACCAACAAGCTGCGCTGCTGACTATTTTGGCGAAGCCCCCCCAGTTGTAAGTGGCAAACGAACTCGTTCGGCAAAAAGGATGCACGCAAAGGGCGCGATTCACGAAATCCTACGGAAAGAGGAAACAATGGGCCAAACGAACCAAAGGGGGGACGACAGTGGAGAGACAAAAATAAAAAGAAACCATCCCCTTGGGTGCATCGTGTTCCTTCACGAGGAAAAGGAATAATCAACTTTTCGTCCACACTCCTCTCGTCGTTTTTTCCCATAACCGAACCGCCGGTCGGAGCATAATAAGATGGCGTTAAGTCGAGTCTGGTTCGTTGGGGATTTGTGCAGCCGCGTCGAAATATATTTCGTTCGTGCCTTGTGCAATTTAGTAATATCTAAAAAAAAGAAAGCAAAACTTTCGATGCACATAAAGATAAGAATATGCAGCGGTGGTTAGAAAAGAGAAAAATAGAAGCAAACAGTGAAATTGGAATACAAAAATTCGAAGAGAAAAAACGGAAAGCTTTGGTAACGCTGCAGGCGAAGTAAGAAAAAGATGTTATAAAAGGACCTCACACTACCACGCGGGTTTCCAGTGCCAGTTTCGACCTTAATCCTTTGGCTCCAATTCCTGAGCACGCCCAACCCAAACATTCCGTCAATTTGAACAACTATTTTTATACATCCTGTTTTTGTTTTCATTTCCCTACGGAAAGCATTGTTATTTTACCTTTTATTTTATTTTTTTGAGATGGCTGAATGCATAATGTTGCCTTGATTACGATTTTAGTGCAGTATTCATTGCATACCTCATTGAATGAATTTAAGGGTTCAGTTTTAACATCTGGTAAATGAGGTTTCTTATCCAATGGCGTTGGATAAGAACGGTTAATGGGTTTGGCTGTTTGTTTTTTTTTTTAATGTTACCGTCTCTTGTTTGTACAACCGTGGTGTTTCAAGTCCACTTCGAACATGCTGAACAGAAAGCATTCCATTCCATATCACTCATCGATTCCGCAGCGATGACGCCGCGCGTTGATGATGATGTTAATTTATGCACAGATCGCAATTTAGTTTAAAAATTAAACCACGTATCGCACAAATACCCTTGCGAAACCGATCCATTCTCGGAATGGTACGGTGTTGTGTTAGTCGGGGGGGGGGGGGGGGGGGAACNCTGAGATCACGCCATCTCAAAGTGGTAAACACACCAACTCGGAACACACACACAAACACCTGGGGGGAACACCTTCCACATGCCCAGCAGGTAAAAGTCCTTGAACGCCAGAATGAAGGACCGCGAGAGCGCTGTTTTGCGTTCAAAAAGGAATAAAATCCGATACGATAGGTTGAACATTCAGGAGCTCTAGGAGGGAGTGGTGAGAGGGTGGAGGGGAGATTATTGCAGTTTAAGGGTTGAATGCCTAGCTGCAACGGTAAGACTGCGGTGCATTGTG